>BQNB010007084.1:2309-35255 GCA_026074375.1 Tanacetum coccineum
ATTTGGCATTTTAAGTCCGTTTTTGGTTATTTTAGCTCGTTTTTAAAGGTAAGAGGTATGTGTATTTAAGCACATACCAAGGAACGATCAAGTACCTATTTTGGGCATAAATGCACGATTTTGGGGGTTAAACGACCTTGAAAAAGTGTATAAATTGACTCCTTATCAAATACCCCTACACTTGAGATTTGCTTGTCCTCAAGCAAATGGGCTTTTCAACCTAGACAATAATAATATGAGGGGTCATTTTACCTACTCTTTAAAAATATTCTACAACACAACCTTCTAGACCTTGTAATTAAAAGCACGGAAAGTATATACTAGAACCTCACATAAGTGTTTGAGATTCTCTCTTTCAGTCGGGTGTATAATGAATTATAACATATGAGGGAAACGAAAAATCACACTCATTACATGTCATAGCATATAAATTACCATAGGCTTGGTAAAGGATCAAACCTCTACCGTTAGGTGCAAGTATTATTCATTACTATCTAAGAGGTCTTTTTAAAGGGTTGTGGGGGTGTAGGTGTAAGATATATAATGGAAACGGAAACGGATGGGATACATTTGGGTGGTGACTTTGGGTGAATTTAGGGTGGAAGGGTTAGCTAATTATTTACACGAATACACAATGGGTTGGTTGCTAAGCCAAGACACAGACGAAGATATACAAACTCTACACAACTCTACATCAATCTCTTTCTTTTTCTTTTCTCATTTTTTTAATAACATAATACATCACATGGGGTTTATAATACGTACCCCTACACTTGAGCTTTCACATGCTCGATATTTACAATCTAACTAATGACCCGTTTTAAGGTGGATCAAAATAACATGGAGATCATTTAACAAACATATGCGGGTAGTGACTTAACTTTTCTTCCCTATTCTTTTGCGAAATAAATACTACCATGAATCCCAATCGTCTCAAAACTGTATTTACAAGGATAAGGACTTAGCAACCGTGTACTCAATAATTAACTTGGGTTAAACACAATAATGTACTAAAAGCGAGTACATATAAGCTAGGCTAAGGCTTTTTGGGTGTAACGATTGGTTTAAGGGTGACAATGCTCTTCATTAATAGTCCGGATTAACCACAAAATTATGAGAACCGTGAAAAAGGATAGGCTTGGAGGGTTGTACTAGGGTATCCTGCACTAAAGGTGAGTGCATGGCAAGGGTGTGGGATAGTTATATGCTTAGTGTGACCATCATAACAATTACATGTTTAAAACATGGGTTAATCCTAATGCCTCTTATCAAGCAAATCCTAATACTTACTATGCGGTCTCGGGATGTATCAAAAAAACAAGTTCTAGAATTTAATATGCTACAGGTACACTCTCATAATCTTAAAATAACCGATACCAATGTTCCAGAAAAGGTTACAAAACCACGCATACACATTCGTAATGATGGAATAGACTAACATGATTGCTCACTCCTTGCTAGCCTCAAAATATTAAGTCGAACAAGGAAACTCGGTCTTTATTTATTAGTCGTTGTAATTGGCTAGAAAGGGAGTCGGGCTCGTGATTTAATCTAATATTGTATACGTTGCGGGCTAAAGCCCAAAACCCGAGCCGACCCAACAACCCTACACCTAGGCGTCACCCTAGGGTAGTAAGAAACTATAAATACCCCTCTCCACTCTTGGAGAGGGTGTTGGTTAGTTGGTCTCATTTGTATTTTTCACAAGGTAATCAACCATCTTTTTCCTCTCTACTTTCTCTCTCTAGTTTCTCTCTCTAAAATTCTTTCTTTCTTCTATCTCTTTTCTTATGGTTTCTTATCATTGATTCATACCTATTTGTATGGAAGTGAAATGATATTATAAGGTACCGACATTTGGTATCAAGAGCATAGGGGATACCGAGTTGTGTTCGTGTGGTTTAGCATTTTTTTTTGTTCGAAATATTTTTTTTCTATCAAAAGTGTGATTTTGATCTTCCTAACTACTCAAGGTTTAATCTTGTTTAAAGTTTAGGAGGTTTTAATCTTTCATTTTTGTTGTTTTTAAGAAATTCGGTTCGTTTTTATTGTTAAAAATCTGTACCGAGTTTGAAAAACAAATTCTACCGAAAAAATAGGATCACCGAATTTGTGATTATTCCGAATATTGTAATAGTGCACACATTTTTTGGTTTTATCGAAAAGTGTGTTCTAGGATTTCATTTCATTCTCGGTAATTAGCATAAAATTTGTAATAGATATTTCATTCTCGGTAATTAGCATAAAATTTGTAATAGATATACAAACTCTCGGTTCTATCGAGTTTTGTGTTAGGAAAGGTATTATCGAATTTTGTAATAGGCAAATTTGTTAGATAATTTCTCTTGGAACAGTTGTCAGTGTGTTTCTTGCAAATATTTCGAGAATACAGGACTGATATTGCTATCATATGGATTCTATTCATTATCTATAAAATCAACAATTAGTGATTGTTTTAAAATCAATAGCATTGCATGCACGCCTCTTTGATTTCCATACATTAAGATAACGTTTCAGAATAGGGGGGTACCCTAAATAATGTCAGATCCATAGTTAGGAAATATTGGCCATCACAGAACCCCCCCACCCCTCCACCAGCATTTTGCATTCGAGATATCATCACAATCAGAATCATAAGTATCAAGATCCTCAGTCTAAAAAGTAGCATTGTTTGGAATGATTGTCTGAACAATTTGACAGTCTAGAATCCTTGGATCTGTAAGAAATACGAGTTGCTCTTCATCCAAAATTTGTCCAGCTTCTTGAGCTTCACTAACATAGCTTTATCCTTATAACCATCTACATTCCTTGGGCGCTTAGGCTGAGTGCTTTGCCCTAGACATAAGTCCTCACGCTTGACAGTTGTAGCAATTACCCAACCTCATAGCCTATTCCCCTTGCAATATTTCCCATTTCCTATTTCCACCAGAACTAGTAGCATTACCTAATAACCAGTACCAATCACCCGCATAAACTTTGAGACGAAACGCTCCTGCCAAAAAGGTCTTAAATAGATGGCTTTGGTTTTCTTAGATTTCAAATGAATTCTAAGGTTGATTATTGGTGAGGGGGACATGATTGAGGCTACATCTGTAAAAAAGAAAAAAAAGAAAAGAAAAGAGCCATTGCCTTGTTGAGAACAAGCAATTGGATCATCTCCTCCTAGAGAGAATACATGAACAAGCAAAACCTGATTCCACAAGAGTGACATCGGATCATCTCTCCATCATTAAAATTTATAAATTATTCATCATTATAAGCGGTTGTGTAGAAAACTTGAGGTAAATTGATAAGCATTTAGAGGAAAAGATGAGGTTTGATGATTCATTGTTGAGACTCGAAGGTGATAGGATAGGAATGGTGGAACGGGAGATTGAATGATGAAGAATCAATCAAGGTTGTGATGGATAAGTAGATGAGTAATGTTAAGTGGGCTGAATTGATCCATATTGATATGGTGGAAACTATTTTGGAATCTGAGGATTGTTGTATGAAGACTGATAAGTGTTGAAGTGAGGTGGTGTCGTTTGCTGATTTACAAAAAAGACGAAATGGCACCAAGGTGGATTGGATCTTGATTGCGTTCAACCAAGCAGAAGGACAATTCATTTGCATGGAGTGTCGTGATGTTCAAGATATGCATGAAGCTCTTATCAAAGTTGGTAGTAATGCATATCTTTTTAATTACACAACAACAAAAACCAGATTTACAAGCTTGACAACTAAGTCACGAAAAACTTCAGGTCACAAAACAAACTTACCCTTACTATTACAACCCTATAAACATTACCCACTTACTACTACCCAACAAAAAACACTTACTACTTACTCCATTCAGCGGAAGACTCTATGTTTAAATGAACTTGGTAAAAATAACTTGCAAAATTGCTTCCATTTCTCTAATTGACTGCTCTCCCATTTTTCATGTTTAGATGTTTATATTGTCATTAATCAGTTTAAGTGAATCTCAGTAATAGCATTATGAAGTGATTCCTTCCCATTCCCATTTTGTCCCTTCATTCCCACCCCTTGATGTGAGTAAACTTAATCAAAAAAAATAAACTTTATCAAATGCAATCAATAGAATTATTATAGCTACTCTAACACACAGTCTTTTTCCTTTTTCCTGCTATCGATCAAAGAGTTACCTTGCATTAGTAATGTGACTCTCTCTCTCCCTCTATCTCCCTTCAAAACTCACCCCTCAACTCTCTTCCCCATAAATCCTCTTTGGCCTTGGCAACCTCTAGGACGCAGAAGGGAGAGGGAGCTCTTAAGAAAAAGCTCTGTGATGGGGGTTGGAGCGAAGTGGAATAGGATAGGAGATCGGGCGGGGAAATGGAAAATACATTGAAGAATGAAATATGATTGCCGCCCCTTCATAATATCATACAATATAAGCTTTGATTTTTTTTTTTTTTCTTTTTTTTAACCTCCTCCCCTTTTCTTCTCAACTCCCAGGCAACAGCAAACCAAAAAGAAACCACAAAACTTTTTCTTCAGCAAGTAGATGATAATTCATTTCAGTTCATCAACATATTTCTTTGTCCACCTGGGTCCAACACCAACACAACAACACACCTGGTGCACTCCACCACCCACACTACACCCTTTTTTTCTTTTTTTTTCCAACGACCACCCACCAGCACTCACAAACTCACACCCACGTCCCTTTTTCTTCATTTAACATAAGGGGCCCAAATGAGTGGGACCCCGTGTGTAACACCCCCATTTACAATTATCTCACGAAAGGGTCATTTGGGGGGTGCTACATCTCGGAATAATATAACAACCTCAAGCATAAGAAAATGACTCAGATAAAGAGACTTTTTTTTATAAATTACATTCATTTGAAATAAAAAAGTTTACATCACAATAGTACCCAACATAGTTTTCATAATTCATGCCATACAACTATTTGGCAAAATAATAATCTGTCCGGAAAGCACTTTTATTTAAATGGAGATGTCAAAACATTAAGGTTTCCATAAGCGACTGAACCAAATTCTTCCATTTCGTCGCCAACCACATCGCGAATCTCCAATACATCCGCCCATTTCATCCGCCGCCCAGAATTTAAAACCTTCAAGACGGAGATAAATACAATGCTATAAAAAGAACGGTCAAAATAATGTTTATTGGAAATCCATTAAGTATATATATAATAAACAAAATAAAATTTCCGAACACCAAAAGTATCATTTCCTCAATGAATCATCAGGATATAAACGATGTGCTAAACAAAATATATCGGGGGATTATTTATAAGTCTCATGACAATGAACGTGTACCCATCTCCTTATGTTATTGATGGGTCGATGGTTATCCCAAAAAGGTAATGCCTAACTAAACAACACAAAAAACAACCAACAAACCCTTAACCCACTGCTAATAAGAACCCACGCTATGAGAGCCTACTATTATTCTCTAAACAACGCATTGCAACCGTTGTGTCATATATTCCTTTCCTGACACTTGAGACGATAGCCAGCGTCCAACAAATTGGAGGTGGACAAAAATAAAGCCTCTAAACATTACAAATTTCATGTATAAAAAAGCTCTAAATAACCATTTCCCTGGTAAGTTAACAATTCATAAATACATGGATTTTCCTGCAGGTCCTTTTATCAAGCGTGTTAAGAGCTCAAACTTATAATAATAATTGAGGCAACTAGCATTCAAACCTTCTCCTCTATCTAATCTCCCAAGTCTTCTATATTAAAAACAAGCATTTAACTCCCGTCGCAATTTTAATAAAACAATTAGAAGTGTAAAAATTAACGAGGCTGATGAACACTCACTTATGCAGGTCGGAGTCGGAGGAATGAGAATAGTCGATGAATAAAAAAAACTTCGGGAAGTAGTAGGAGCGCGTCAAAACAAAACAAAAAATCCAAAGACCTATTACAAATTGTAACGGAGGGTTCTTAGGTTTCCTAGTGTCTTCATTTCTAGTCGATAAAAATTAATCAAAAAATCGTAAATTAAAATAAAGTAATAATGTAAACATGTATTTTATATATGATGATCATAAGATCATGGCCCTTTGCAAACATATTTATTTCAACATAGGACACTTTTAGTTTCTTTCTCTAATTCAGTTTTTTAAGCTTGTTTTATTATAAAGAAGCCAAGCACCCACTTACTCATATTATTCAATATAGAGGTCCCAAAAAAAAAGAAGCGTAATAGGCCCCCCATTAAGCAGAGAAGCCCATTAAGTAAAAAAGGAGGAAGAACATTATCTAACCTCAAAGGGACCCCCAGGTCCTACCACTAACTAGCCAACTAGCTCTATCCATACGTGTCCCTTAGCGTCAAATATTTATACACATAAATACATTGGCGAATTAACATTAATAACATGGGCCTAGTGGCCCAATAAAGGCCTTAATATTAATACGGTTGGTGGGCACTTATGTATTACGGGTCCATTTTATAGCTCATAAATGACTATTAATTGTAAAGTTTCAGTTACTCTCCATACTCGGGAGGTCGGGATACTTTATTATAGTTGTTAGCATTTGTAAACCTCACAAAGTGGGTTCCCCCACCACTCAGGTATTAGTTACAAAAAATCGCTTTACATAGTAAAAGAGTGTTTCGGTTAGATGAGTAAATTTTTATACTTTTTATGTTTACTTAAATAGTCATAATTATATAATCGTAAATGGTAATAATTGATAAATTTGGTATCCTTAGTTTCATATTTAAGTGTACATTCTACAGATCCAAAAAACCAATTTTTTTTATTAAAAACTTATTTTAAGATCTACTTATAAAAATAACATATGAACAATTTAAAAAACTACATAAAGATCAAGAGTTACAAATTTCCGGTCGGGTTACTCGGACTGAAATCTCCCTCATTTTCTATCCCTCATATCTCCTCACACATCAACTCCCATCCTTCCTCAACTCTCCCTTCCCCATCCTACCATCCCAAAATTTTCAATCACCAATTCAATCTTCATCCCATCTCCCCTCCCTCCACCACCACTTTCCATCCATTCACTTCAACTTTCCAACATCCCATTCCAAAACCCGCTACACTTTTTCCCCAATTCCACACACACATATTTTGGATGCCATTTATCAAACCATAAGGTGTTGGTTGATTATCTCAATTGATTCAGAAATCACTATCTACAATGATTTTAAGCTAGATCACATAGTTTAAATTGTTTCCACAAATTCAATCACACACATCAATCAACATCAATTCACAAATCATTCACACTCATTCACATCACATCATCATAAACACACTCACAACTCCACATCACCAACTCAGAGAGTGCAGCAGTGCCGTAAATATGGACTACGTTTTAAAATAAATAGATCAATAATAACCATCTACTATTTAACCTGCAAAAAAAGTCATGAATCCACTAACAACTCTTTTCACACGCGGTTTTTTTTGTTATATTGGATTTTGATCATATTCACTATCAATATTCACTTTTCTTTTCCTCGCTTCTTCCTACTTCTAGTACTCTAGAAATCAGTACCAATTTCCAAAAAGTGTTCATAAGAGAATTTTCTACAACCAAATGTAATCAAAATCCATCCTCCAAACCTGTTGAAAATTTACCAAATACCTAAACTGTTCATTGTAGCCCTAATTTCTATGATTATTTTACTTGTTTCAATGGCCATTTTAGCTATAATTAACCTAGATCTACACATGCAATATCATTTTCATTGCTTGATCATCAAATACTATACATGTACATATAAATATACATTTTGAAATCAAAATAAAGTGTTTTAAAACAAACTCATTAAATCTTTTACCACAAGAAAAGTGTAGACAAGATCAAAATGATCAACCACAAGAACAAAGCTGGAATATGAAAGGCTTCAACCTAACAAGCTTTAATCTCTCACACCAAAATACTTTTGAACACCATTCTCATTACATAAATATCTTATAAAAACCTCCTTGTAACTTCAGACCCAACTTATATAAAAACATTCTTGAAAAACCTCTTTTATCACCTCAAAATATAGGGATTACACTAGGTAGTCATATTCACTAGTGTTCATCTTTGATTGATCTTTAAAATTTATGAAATGGGTGTTTGTGGTGTTATATGTGGCATCTAAGGTGATGAGGGAGAGATTAATCTCAGATTTTTGGTTAAAAATATGGTTAGTGTGTGAGTTAGATGGTCAAAATTGAGCTTATATATGTCTAGACTTGAATTGCGCAAGTGTTATAGATTATCACTTGATCAATGGCTTCCGAAAGGGACAAACCTCAATCCCTTTGTTTTGTCACCGCTTGGCATGGTGAGATTAGTGGGATAAGTAGTTTACTACTTGTCCCACTAATTGTTAAGGCATGTATTTTCAAAGTCCGATATTTAAAAAGGTACGATTTGTAGTTATTTTTCATAAAATGTAAAATTAGTACAAGACACGAAAAATAAAAACGAATGCAATAAAAATATTTCTATTGCATTTTTGAAATATAAACGTCGATGCCTTACGTAGAATTCGTCGGTTCTTCATTAACGTTACTTAAATTACAAGTGTAAGCCCTAATTTCTTCCCGGTTAGTCGTGAGTTCATATCTCGTCATAAAATTGAAAAATATATTTAATACTTGAGAATAAAATAAAGACCTTAAAATTGACGGTTTGTCATAGCATTTCCCCCTAAAAAGGGATCTTCGTCCCTGAGATCAATTCATCTTGTCGCCTGCTTCTTATTAAAATCAAAGAGATGAGGATATTTCTTCCACATCTGATCCTCTCCCGTATCCCCCAATTATATTTTCGGTCCACGACTCGAGTTTCCAACGAACTTTAACTAAGGAATCCGACTTTGCTTAGTTGTTTCACTCCTCTATCCATGATGTTCAATGGTGTTCTTCGATGAAATAGCCAACTTCTATTCCTCGTCGATCCTTACTTCGTCAAGTGGAATGATAAGTTCTTCATTTGATAAACATTTCTTTAAATTCGACACATGGAATGTTATGGTGATACCTCGAAGCACCTCGGGGTAAAATCCAGGTTTATATGCCCACCTGGACCAACCTCTTGATAAAATCGTAAATGGTCCAATATAACGGGGACTTAATTTCCCACGTTTCCCAAATCGAACAACACCTTTCCACGGTGATACTTTCAGCATCACTTTGTCACCTAATTCGAACTCCAATGGTTTACGTCTCAAATCTACATAACTTTTCTGTCTACTACAACTCCCAATACCGGATTCCTTGTGATTATGCACGAATCATCTTTGTCGTTTCGCGAATCATTTCTGGCTTGTAAGTTAGCATCTCCAACCTCACTCCAACATACAGGCGATCTACATTTCCTTCCGTATAGAGCTTCGAAAGGTGCGGCTTTAATGCTACATGATAACTTATTATGTATGAGAATATCCCAAAGGAAAGTGCTTAATCGCCCAGCCACTACCAAATTCAATCACGCAAGCACGCAACATGTCTTCTAATGTCTGTATCTTCTTTTTCACTCAACCTTCTGACAATACAGTTTCAGGATGTAAGCAGTGCTCATATATCTAAATTCGTTCCTAATGACTTTTGAAGAGATCTCCAAAACCTTGATGCGAAACGAGGGTCTCGATCTGAAATAATTGACACGGGCACCCCATGCCTACAAACAATCTCCTTCAAATACAATCGAGTAAGCTTCTCTATTTTATACTTCTCATTCATCGGAATAAAGTGAGCAGATTTAGTTAATCGGTCAACAATGACCCAAATTGAGTCATATCCAGATGGTGTTCTTGGAAGCTTTGTAATGAAATCCATTGTAATTCTCTCCCATTTCCAAACAGGAATTTCGCTGCTGCATAATCCTGACGGCTTATTTGTGGTTCAAGGCCTTGACATTAGCAACATGTCAAGCACTTACTAACATAGGTCGTAATGTCAACTTCATATTCGGAACGCACATATAACTTCCTCAAGATCAATGGACATATTATCCGATCCATTGATTGAATGGAATATTTTGATTTATGAGATCCATACTGAATAGACCCTCTCATCCTCCAAATATGGTAACCATACTCTCCTTTCAAAAGAATCGTACCATCGAGCTAACTTTCAAATGGCTCCCCTTCGCCACAAAATCTTCGGTCCAATATTTTCCCTCCTTGCAATAGCTATTATAACTGTTGTGCATTCTCTGAATTTGTCGGGGAGGCAATTGGTTATGTACCGTCAACCACTAAAAGCCCGCACTCGAATCGTTTCCTTAAGTCCTTCCTGCTCACACAAAGAAACACATAACGACAACAGTCGCCTTTTCCTGGTGATAAGAATAACACAATCGTACTCACTCAGAAAGTTCATCCACCTATGCAGCCTCATATTAGCTCTTCTGATCCAAAATATATTGTAGGCTTTTGTGATCGGTGTATAACAACACTTAGTATCCGTACAAATAAATGGTCTCCATAGCCGAAGAGTCAAAAACCACCGCTCCTAATTCCAAGTCATGGGTCGTATAATTTTCTTCATTCTTTCTAAGTTGCCTAGAGGCGTACGCAATCACCTTTTTCCTCGGTTGCATCAAATAGCTTCAAATCTTTGAAGGATGCATCACAATACACAACAAAGTCTTCGCTTCCTTCGGGTAGTAGATCATATTGGGCACCTACACAATTTCACTTTATAATGTTTGAAAATGCCTCCTCTCAGTCGTCGCCAGCCAGCACATAAACGACTTATTTTCTAAGTGAGTTTGAGTTAATGGTTTGGAATATTAGAGAAACTCCTTATTAAAACCTCCATAATAGCCTGCCAAACCCCAAAAATTGTCCGCACTTTACTATGATGGACGAAATTTAGTCCGTTGGTATGTTGTGCTGCAGCCTAATTTTTAATGGCTTCGATCTTCGCAGGATCAACATGAACTCCACTACTATCAATCACATGGCCAAGGAATTGCACGGAATCAAGCCAAAAATCACATTTTGAAAACTTAGCGTAGAACTTTTCGCTCCTTAGCAAATTCAAGATAGTCTTCAAATGTTCACCATGTTCTTCTTTATTTTGATTAAAATCATAAGTCATCAATGAAACGATTTACAAACTAATCAAGATACGGCTTGGCACAACACTATTCATCAAATCCTTGAATATCCGCATGTGCATTTGTCATCCAAAGGCATTACTCACTTGTAACTCATAATGTCCATAACGAGTTCTAAACGCTGTAATTGGAATTTCTTCCTCGCGGATACGAAGTTGATGATAACGAGATCGTAAATCAATCTTGGAATAAACACTATAATCTTGCAACTGATCAAATAAGTCATCAATCCTTGGTATGGATAACAATCTCTGATCGTTAACTTTGTTTCAGTTCTTTGCTCGTTAATCACTGCACATTCGGAACATCCATCCTTCATCTTCAAAACAAGACCGGACCTGCTCTCACAGTCAACAAGCTTGGTCGAGACAAAAGCCTTTCATCGATAACTCTTAGATTTTTTGCAGGACAACGTCCCTCATGTTCGATGGTGTTAAACGATATGGCACTTATGACTACGTCACACGTGTCAGCATCGAGGAATAAGATCAATACGGAATTCAACTTGCCTGGGTGGCGGAAATCCAGGTAATTCATCGGGAAATACCTCAGGAAAATCTCGGATAACTGGAACGTCTTCTAATCCCTTCTCCTTCGATTCTTGTTCAGTTACTTAAGCTAAGAATATCTCACAACCCTTCTTGATATACTTTTGAGCCTTAATAAAAGAAATGATCTTCAATCGGGAATTATTTCTATCGCCTTCGATAACCAACTTCTTACCTTCCAGGGGAATCCTACCCTTTTTCTCTCTAGAACAACAAAATAGACGAGAGGAAGGAAGGGAGATGAGAATAGAGGAGGGATTGAGATAATGAAGGAAGAGAGAGAGAGAAGAGAACGAAAAAGAGGAAAAAATAGAGCAGCATCAACGGGATAACTATTCCATCCCAATAATGATATCAAGACTTCCTAGTTCTATTACCATTAAATCGATTGGAAAAGAACGGTTTAAAAGGTTAAGTGTACATCCTATTAATACATTATTGGTACTTACTACTTTTCCATCGGCCAATTCGACATCATAGCAAGTATCTAACTCAACTGGTTTAATATCAATAAGGGTACTAAAATTTGTAGATGCAAAACTTTTATCGGCACCCGAATCAAATAAAGCAGTAGCATATCAATTATTGAGTTAGAATGTACCAGTAACGACTTTCGGATCTTGCTGAGCATCTAACACTCCTCAAGTCTTGTAAACAGCTCCACGGTTATTTCCACCTTGTCCATTCTTTTTCAGCTTAGGGCAATCTCTCTTTTGGTGACCCTTTTCATTGCAATTAAAACAAGTCACATCCTTTCTGTCGAGGCTCTAACAAGAAGCAGTCTTGTGCCCCAACTTACAACAATTACCACATTTCCAACAATCTCGAGCATGCTTCTTATTCTTTACATGAACAAAACTTCATTGGTCATTTGGTTTCAGCCATTGGTCATAGCATCAGCTTTAGCCTTCTTTGTTTTTGTACGCAATGTAATCGCGTCGGTTGTCACCACGATCTCCTTCACCTTTCCTCTTTTCACCCTCAGAAACCTCATCAGTCTTGTCTTGTATTATTTGTCCCATGAGCTGATAAGCCATACGGACAGCCTCATCAATACTAGTAGGCCTCGATGATGTCACATCACCACGTATATTCTTTGACAACCTACAAATATAGTGCTCCACCTTCACCTGCTCAGGCTTCACCATTCTAGGACACAACAAGGCCAATTCGTGGAATCGGTTTGTATACCCATCAATGTCAGTCCCTTTTAACTTCAGTCGTATACAATGTCTTACTCCAAGCCTTAGCAAACACTTCGAGGACAAAATTTCCTCTTCATCCCACTTTCTCATTCCTCTAGTCCAATAGGAGTACATTAGTTAGCAATCAATACATAGGAACAATTCTTCCATTCCACAAGTTTCACCCCAATAGCAAACCTTTTGAGAGTAGCAGTTCTGCAAATTTCACCTTTATCCAATTTCCCTTGCAATCATGATACGAAAACAATAGATTTAGTTTCTCAAACCACTGACAAATCCCACCCAACGTCACGCCTTCGATGCCTTTAAAAGGTTGTAGGAGTCACACTTCATGAATGTTTTACGTAAGTTAAACCTGAGTAATAGTTTCGGGCGCTGCCGGTCCAGCACCACCAACTCTAACACCACCGGCTCCAGTACCACCGCCTCCAGCACCACCGGCTTTAGCACCACCAACTCTAGCACCACCGACTCTAGCACTACCGGCTCCAGCACCACCGGCTCTAGCACCACCAGCTTCATCACCACCGGCTCCGCGGTTTATATTTGCCATAAATTCAGCTATAGATGCGACATATTATTCTAAAACTCTCGCGCATAAACGTGCCTCATACATTGGGTATTGGCGGCAGTGATTCTTTACAACACAAATCAAATCATAATGAGTATTCATTCAATGATTGTAATAAGCAGAAGGAGCAATTTAGAAAACCAGAAAAGAAAGGTAACAACAACACAACATATATTAAAAACCAAAAGATAGTCATTTCATTAATCACAAACAGTTACAAGTTGCGATTGACATAACATTACATGTCACAAGCTAATGCAAACAACTCCAAAAGACTAGTTCTAATAACTGACCATATCGCAATTTAGATAGTGATTACAAAAGTCCCTAGACCAACAAGAAAAAAAGGAAAGAAAATGACTACATGTTCCCTGGAGACGGTCCTGGAAGTCTCCTTCTCTCCAAAACAGTGAGGCGCTCGCTCCACTCCACATCATGTATGACATCAGGGTGCCTGCGATCTAGGACCACATCTTCTCAGTCACTCCTAGTCGACCACTACGGCATTTGAAGTAAGTCATGAGGATACATACGATTCTGATGTTGATGAAGCACCTCACGCAGCGGCAGCATTCATGGCCAATCTAATGCAAACTAGTCCATCTACTAGACAGGGAACCAGTAATGATACTGACTTTCTTTCATGGGTACACACTTATGATAATCACTTCTTTGATAACATGAATCTTTAGGTATCACAAGAGATACACAAGGGAGAACAACTAGACTCCGATGTTGATTCGGTTATCGATGATCAGGATAACACTATTCCATATCATCAATACCAATTAAACAACGAAGTTGAAAGTGTTCCAACTGATGTATCTTCTGTCATACCTGGTGAAATATCTGTGATTATTATTCTAGATGATTTGAGGTCGCAACTTGAGGGCCACATTAAAACTAATGAGGAACAAAGCTTTGCTAATGATTCCTTAAAAGTTGAGCTTGAGAGATACAAAACACAGGTTCAAAATCTAGAACAAAGTAAGGTTAAAAAGGATTTAGAACAACTGGTTTTTGAACGTAACAAATGAAATGCTGACCTTGAAGAACAACTTGTGTCTTTAAAACAACAACTTTTACAACATGTCGAGTCAAACAAGTCATTGAAACAGAAAGTGAAAAGTTGAAAGCAGATAAAAATGCTCTTGAGGAAAGTTATTTAGAGGAATTAATTTGGTTGAGAAATACTAACAAGGTTGTCACGGAACTTTTGAAATCGTATGGTCAACCTGTACAAATTGTCCCTATGTTATCTAAACGACCAACTTTTTCGACAAAAGACATACACAAATATTGTAACACCCCCATTTTCATATATCTTAGCGTAAGGGTCATTTGGGGTGCTACGACATAATATAACAACTCAAGCATAGAAAACGACTAGAAAAGAGACGTTTTAAAATACATTCATTCGAATAAAAGTTTACATCATAGGTCCCAAGTCATTTCATAATTCATACAACATTTTTGAAATATTCCTCGAATGACCTTTATTTAATGGGCCTTCAAAACATTTGGTTTTTCCATAAGCGACAACCAAAAATCTCCATCGCCGAATTACCTTCAAGGACCTGAGATAAAACATGCTAAAACGTCAACAATAATGTTGAGTGAATCCATAGAGTTTATATATATATAAACAATAAAATTTCCGAACACAAGTATCATTTCTCAATATTCATCAGGATATAACGATGTGGCCAAACAAAGTTATATCGGGGGATTATTTATAAGCCTCATGACATTGAACGTTACCATATCAATATGTTGGGGTTCCCAACAAGGTATGCCTACTATACACCCTCGCTATGAGTGCATATTATTCTCTATACAACGCATCCGTTGTGTCATATTCCTGACACTTGACGATAGCCAGTCGTCACGGATTGGAGGTGGCAGCCTCCAAATAGTACTATTTCATGTATAAGCGTCTACCATTTCCCGGTAGTTAACAATTCATGATTTCCGCAGGTCTTTTATCTAGCGAGTTAAGCTAACTTATAATAATAATCAAGGCAACTAGCATACAATCTCCCTTGTGTTCTATTTTAAAAACAAGCATGTTATCTCCCTCGCGGGTTTATAAAACAATTAAAGTGTAAAAATGCGAGGCTATGAACTCACTTAGTGATGTCGGACGAGAATATCGATGAATAAAAACTTCGGAAGTAGGCGCGTCAATCAACCAAGACCTATACAAATTGTAACGGGTCTTAGGTTTCTAGTCGATAAAAATTAACGAAAACTCATAAATTAAATAAGTATATGTATACATGTAGTTTATATGATGATCATGCTCTTGCAACATATTTATTTCACACTTAGAGTTTTCTAGGTTTTTAACTTGTTTTTATTGCCACTTTTAGCCATTTCAACTAGTATTGTCCATATTAGCCCAAAAGCCCATTAAGCCCATTACCAGTCCATTTAAGCTCTTTATGGCTATTATCATTTTAAGACAGTCTTAATCATTTATAGTGTCTAAGTGAGTTTGAGCTAATGCATCAAGTCCATATAGTCATTTTCTTTCTTTGGGCCCTAGTGGTCCAATAAGCCTTACGGGTCCATTTTTAAGCTAGTATACAACTTTTATTATAAGTTTTTGGGTTCTCAGGGTCGGGATACTTTTATTATCAGTTTATTAGCCTTTTAAAACTCCCAAGAAGTGGGTCCTACCACCTCAGGTTTTAGTCATAAAACCATTTTACATAATATAGAGTTCGGGTTTTTAGGAAAAAAAAAATTGTATACTTTTGTGTTACGAAAAATAGTTGTAATTTATAAACCATAAATCGAATAATTATATATTTTTATGCTTGGCTTCATTTTAATTCACTTTAAGATTTAACCCCTTTTAGGTCATCTTTTGGTCATAAAATATACTTATGCGTTACTTTTTTATACATAAAGGTCATGTTACAATTTTCGGAACTAAATTTCACTTTCACCATTTTTAACGCCATTTACAAACCTTAAAGAGTTCGTTGACCAACCAACTGATTTAGAATCTACATGACTTTAGCTACAACCCATAGTTTTTGTTTTTTAAATGGTTCAGTTCGTAAATATGACTTTTTACACAATCTGTATATCAAGGTCCAGAATTGATTAGTTTTAGTGTTTTGACCATACTCATTCATTATTTACTCTTTTGGAATCATCCAATTTGCCAAATTTTCATAAGAGATTTATCTACGACCTCATGATATCAAATCCAACCTCAAACCTACTAACTTTTATGGAATTTACTGTTCATTACAGCCTATAAATTTTATACTTTTCTCACTAGTTTTAATGGTCATTCTTGTTAGATCTAACCTAGTTTAGTATGCATTGCATTAACACATTTTATTCCTTGATCTAGTCTATATCATACATATACTTATATATTGGAAATCAAAATAAAACATAACAAAGACTATTAAATTTTACCAAAAGTAAAGTGTAGACAATGATCAATTGATCCAATATAGAACAAGCTTGAGTAAAGGATTCAACTCCAAGCTTTTCTTCATCCAAAATAACTTTTGAACCAACATTTTATTTAACCAAAACTCTTATAGAAACCTTCTTATAACTTCAGCCCCAACTTGTACAAAAACCTTCTTGAAAAACCTCTTTTATCACCTCAAAAATATAGGGATTACACTAGGTAGTCATATTCACTAGTGTTCTTGTTATTTGATCTTCAAAATTTTATAGACTTGGTGTTTTTGGTGTTTATGGTGGCGTCTAGGGTGATAGGAAGAGAGAAAAATTCAGATTTTTGATTTGTAACTATGACTTATGTGTGTGTGTGTGTGGGTCAAAGTTAGCTTATAAGCTTAGACAAAAAAAAATGCCAAGTGTATAATAGTGTGGCATGAATCAACATCAAGGGGACACCTAGTCCCTTGGTTGATCCGTCAAAATGGGGTGTGTTTTTAGTGGGATGAGTTTAAAAACTTGTCCCACATTTTATAAATACGGGTATTATCAAAGTCCGATATTTAAAAAGATACGCTACGTAAAGGTTTTACGTAAAAAAGAAAAAATGCGCGTAACACGAAAAATAAAAACAAATGTAATAAAATTATTTCTATGGCATTTTAAAAATATAAGCGTCGATGCTTAACGTAGAATTCGCCGGTTCTTTGTAAACGTCACGTAAATTACAAATGTAAGCCCTAATTCTCCCGGCTAGTCGTGAGTTCATATCTCAACATAAAAATAAAAAATATAATTAATACTCGAGAATAAAATAATGACCTGAAATTGACGGATTGTCACAAAAAGAAACTATATCACCAAAAGTAGCATAGTTCCTGATAGCTTCTTCATCAGCCCAGAAAAGCCCAATCAACCGATCATCATCACCTACAAACAAAAAACAAAAAAAAAGTAAGAAACTTATAATAAATAAACAAAGGTAATAGCATCAAACTAATAAAAGATTTACAAATACATTCTAGTGCATTAATTTATATATTCTAGTGCATTTAGGTTTATAATCTACTTATAAATTAATGCACTACAATATATAAATTAATGCAGTACAAAATAACACATATAAAAAATTAAAGTTATAATTAAGGTAAATGTTTTAGTTATAAACCTTAATGCAATACAAAATAAACTATAATGCATTAAAAAATAACACAGATAAAGAACAAAAAAGCATCACCTTTATAATAATTGGCATAAAAACCAGGAGAATGAAGTTTTCGACTAAGCAACTTTTCGACAGCCATTTGAGCGTCTTCTGATCACTATAAAATATTATCTTTTTTCTATCTGATTCTTGCATCCAATTCACCGTTTTACACCCACCATATTCAAAACCTCCTTGCATCTGTTTCCATTAACCTAAAACCTATAGCAGGACCCAAAAATTTCGCATTTGAACTTGATATAGGAAATGGCTGTTTGTATAGCTAATACTCTTGATTCTTCATAAATATCATGTCTCATTCCGCTACAAGGGGATGGTTATGTCCTTCTATCAGACTAGTTACCTCAAACACATTTCCTATTCTCTTAATAATAAGTGATGCTAAACATCCACACCTAAATGTAGGCTTCCTCCTAGTTTGTTTTTTCTTAGGATCTCTAAATCTTTCAAAACCATCACTCGCTTCACTATGTTCTGATATATCAACATCTAAGCTATTCACACCGGATTTCTCTTTAGGATTCGGAAGAAAACCTTCTCTTGTGCAATGGAAATACTTGGTTGTCGCATTACAAAAACCTACCGCCTTGTACTCTCCACCTCGTCTAACATCAAACCCTGCCTTTTTGCCATAAGCTACATAAAAACTATAAGCTTGGTCAATTGAAACAAACTGAGTTCCTTCTATAGGTTTCTCGCCATGTGGTAAAATATCAGGATACGACGTCCTAGTCCCGTCTTTGGCAACAATATAAAAACCTACATGATCTCTGACTTTAACAATTTCAAAATCATCTTCACCTGTAAAATGAATTATAAGAATGTTAGAAACTCATTACATCATTTACTGTACATCATTTACATAATGCCTCTCTTGTAGGTTTTTGTATTATATTGCACGTACTGTTGTACACTAATGCCAGTTTAGAATATAAACTATAATGAATTTCAAAGTACATTTAAATTATAAGTTCCTTAAAAACAATATCTACATTCTATTACATTATAGTGCATTGTCTAGCACATCACTTAATGTGGTTTAAACATCAAAATATAAAACCTCTATATTACTACATCATAGTCTAAAATCTAATGCATTACAGTGCAGAACAATATGCTTTGTCAAAGTTGGTACCAAATCAGTTTCATTTGAATAATATGAAAACAAGTCATCTATTTTAGTTCAAATGAGGTTGTTTCATTATGTAGCACATGAATTACAAACTACATTTAACTTATAAGTTCCATAACAACAAGAGCTACATATTACTGCATTAAAGAGCATTCTTTACAACATCACAACAAGATCAGGCATTCAAAAAATCAAAATCCTACTACATCTAATACATCTACTACATCTAACAAAATAATATCCTACATATACTACATCTACAAACTACATTCAACTTATAGCTTCCTTAACAACAACATCTACATATTAATGAGCATTATCTAGCACATCACAAAATGATCAGGCATTCAAAATCAATAATATAAAGTCAAAGCCTAAAAATCAAAATCTTACTACATCTAATACATCTACCACATCTAACAACAAAATCTAGTACAACTACTACATCTGCAAACTAAATTTTAACTTATAAGTTCCATATCAACACAAACTACATTATACTGCATTACACAGCATTATCTAGCATATCACAACATGATCAGACATTAAAAATCAATAATGTAAACTCAAAAGACTGAAAATCAAAATCCAACTACATCTAATACATCTACTACATCTAACAAAATAATCTACTACATTTACTACATCTACTAAATCTACAACATATAAAATCATAATAAAAAGCGATAAACATAAAAAAAGTTAAAGAATTTAAATAAGATACTTACAGTTAGACAAAGAGGATGAACTAGGGGTGAGCGTGGTTCCAGAACCGCAAAGAACCGACCCAGAACCGAAAGAACCGAGAACCAAAAAATGCATATTTTAAGAACCGAGAACCGGACCGAAATGCATGTTTTGGTTCCCTTCGGTTCTCGGGTTCGGTTCGGGTATTTCGGTTCTTACCCGATTGGAACCGAAATTTCCAAAAAAAATCCAAAAACTCAATTTGTGTTTAAACTTTTTTGTGGTTAAACAAAGTTCTTGACCTTAAACTCATACATGATTATCTAGCTAGTTATGAGAATGGTCAAAATCAAAGCGTCATCACCTACATAGGCGAGCAGAAGCTAGTAAAAAGGAACAAATTGCCAAAAATTTGAACAGGTTGCCAAAATTTTGTTAAACTTTGAAGATACGATTTGACTTGTTTCCTAAGGTGGATCAAATATTCTTTTACCCAATGTATAATAGCCAACTTCATTGAGTACATCTTCCAAAAGTTTTTCACAAGCTGTATATGTCAAGTAAAGAAACAATATTGGAACTAGCAAATAAATCTTCTATAGATGCCTTACAAAGTATATACAATCCACAACAATATAGTCCTAAGAATATCATAAAGCTTGTAAGGTTACAATGTAGGCAAGATCACAACAATACACCTACATGTTTTAATTTAAAAATACTCGCAGTTTAAAAAATGTATAATCATTGTAGTGAAAACAAAATTGGGCAAATTAAAATTTAAATATGGACGTTTAGTTTGTGATAAAGAATATACGATTTAGACATTATTCTAGTCTAAGAAACTCAAGTGAGATTGTTTCTGCAACATGTTGTTGATCTCGCATGGGCGGTTCTTCGGTTCCGGAACCGAGAACCACGGAACCTGTAACATTCTGTATTTTCTGTTAAGAATAGTGAATTACTATTCTCATTAATAGCATTTAACCAACCCGGCAACCATATGCTTCGACCCGCATTGAATGCCGGGCCATTCGTTGAAGATAAAAGTATATCGAACCCATATGAACAAGAAGTCTCACTTTACTGGCTGGGAGTTCTACTTTCTACAATCGAGCATAAGCCCTCTTCTACTTGCTTTTCTCCCGTAGTAGCTTCACGTCCTCCCTTTCCTTTTGTATGGTACTAAAACGGAAAAGTGGATGCCCAGATATTGAGGAGTTCTTCCTTCAGATAGAAGCTGGTAATCCAAGCTATCTTGGAGTTTTCTTTTTGAAAAAAAAAAGAAAAAGCGTCCCCCGCGAAAGTCAAAAAGGAAGAGACGTCATCTATTTTACTAATTATTTTTTTTTCGTACGCGTTTACTTTTAATTTTAATAGTTAAGTTAAATCGCGTAAGCTATAAATTATCAATTAGCGTAAACGGGCACCAAACGAATTAAAGTTTTCGTCAAGCAAGCAATATATTATTTTTACGAAAGTAATAATTAACTTTTTATATTTTATTTTTATTGGTTGCGTAAAACGTTTACGTATCGCAATAAAATACATTTAGGCATACCCGGAAGCACCAAAACTTTTCTACGCTTCAACAAATACCTACTTTTATACCCAATACCCAAAAATTACACAATATTATCACTTATACATATATACATCTGATTTTTATAGATAGAAAACACAAGAAATTATCTAGAGATCAACAAAAACATTCCTTTAAATCCATGGATGATATGTCCTCATTTGGAAACATACAAAAACACACCATTATTCAACAAGGACCAAGTACTTCCCTAGAATTCCTCATGGTGTTTTTATGATTCTGTCTGATCTCAATCTAAGTCCAAGAAATGTATTATAAGTAAAAGTCGCTAGTTAAGAAAGAACACACACTCTTCATTTCTAAGGTGAAAGTTCACAAAATCTCCTTCTCCCTCATCCTTCTCTCAGCTCACGGCTCAAATCCCACTCAATAACACAAACCATTATAAAATTTTTATACCACTTATACAGCATTACACATACATATCTAAGACCTTACTAAATGGTTGAAGGCTAGGTTAAGCCTTTACAAGTGTTGAAGCAAGATAAAGGAAGTTTGGGTTCTTTAGGAAAATTAGGGTTTCATTCTTGCAAGCTTTGTTTAAAAATCTAAACAAGGGTTTAGATTATATTTCTCATCATCATTCATCACTATAAGGTTATCTATAAACATTTATGTCTTTACTTTTATCATTTTTATGTGTTTACATGTTTTAATATATAAACAAAAATCACCATTAGGATATGTTCTAACTTGTATAAGGGATTTTTATTGTAAACATAATTTTATGGGGTACCTTGACACATGTTATATGGATATAAATATGGATCATGAACTTTATAAAAGTAAGCAAGTACTATAATAAACAGTTGTAACTTGTGGCATTTATTAAGTTGAAAAGTATAGAAAACAAGTTATAAAAATGAGTACACCTAAAGATTTCAAAAGGGGCTGTTGGATTTCGTATTTTAGACAGTAGGTTTAACACCTTAGAAAGATAGTACACCTCATGACGATTCCAAAATGATAAGAAACTCGAAAAACCGATTTATAACAAAAAAGATACGACGATTTCAAGTTTACGTTAAATATATACTTTTATAAAACTATTTTTATAAAAATTACTATTCACCACAGAAACTTATATTTTTAAAACATCATTAATATGATAAAACTTTTAAATACGAGAACGTACTCGAAAGAATCGCTAAAAACAGAGTTAAAACGAATAAGTTACGACATTTACGAGATTTACGATAACTAAATCTATAAAAATAAATATATATTGTTATCGGACAGTAAATCACCTTTCATCAGAAAAACTCAAAATTTTGGAAAATGTTATATTTTAATAACTCATTTTAATTGAAGGCTTGTGTGGACGTAAGAACGAAAGAAAACGGATTTAATCGAGAAAGTTTACGCCTGTTTTACTGAAAAGTATATTATAAAGTTTTTACTTTATAAATATGATTTCACTAAAACGATTAGATGGTGATGTAGCTATATAGAATTATATGTGGTATTAGTTAATCAAAGTTACTATTTTATAGGGATTTATCATATTGAGGCCTTTCGGGGTGGGCGTTTATGCGTGTTATTGGATTCACGATTTAAAGTGTCCTAGCTCCTCAACGTCACTACTTGACCTCTTAATTATGATAAGCGCCGAAACAATAGAGATGAGCTATATGACCTATAAACTAATCAAGTCTTTATTACTTATACGATCATATAATTGGATTTAGGTTGCCTTCGGATTCCTTCGTGAGCATTTTTCTATTGTGATATTGTAGATTACCATTCACTCGAGGTGAGTTCATAGCCCCCTTTTTACTACGTGATTGTTTTACAAAATCTACGGGGTGAATTACATTGCTTGTTTTACTATTGGACACAAGTGTTTTTCTAAGTGTTTTCAAAGTGTTTACAAAGTGTATGCTATCCAGATTATTGCCTGAATATTATTGCTAAGTTACCTTATTGCCGTGAAGTCCCTATTTATCATGAACCGTTAATTGCTATTGTAGTAAGCGCGAGTGTTGTGGATAGATCTATCGGGACCTTACAATCCTACTTTCCTTGGGTCACTAGTTTGATCAAGGGCATTTAACATTGAGACGGATGTTAGGATTTCATTGGCAAGATCCTATATTCTGAATTGGGGCACAAATCTAGTTAAGGCTTCGGGGTCATGAGCTTAGTGCAATAATACAATGTGTTGGACTACTGAATGTGTTTTAGAGTCTACTATTATTTTAAAATCTTGTGGTCCACCTTTCAAATCGATAAACCTATGATTTCACTCAACCTTTGTGTTGAATTTTAGCATGTAATTTCAGGTCCTAGGGTTATGATATTGGAGGGAGCCGTGGCGGGGATATCAATGAAGATGGTTCGTGTGTTTTATCTAATGTATATGCAATTTTTATTATCTTTAAAAAACTTAAGTCATCTTTTCGTATTTAAGAAGCTTTTGTATAATTAAAAAATGTATGTGAATGTTATGACCTTTTAAAACATATGGGACCTAAATGTATGAACTCTGATTATTTTGTTACAGGCACCAAATGAAAAATCTTATCTTAAAACGTCCATTTAACTGGTCGTTTCTCGTATTATCATTGATTGTTGTACTTTGACGTAGCACCCCATTGTTACCATTCGCTTGCTACCTGATTTTGGAGGTGTACAGATGGTTACAGAGCCAAGGTTATAGGGAACTGGGTCATTTTCAAAACCTAGTCTATAACCACAAAGTTTAAAGGTTTTCTTTCTTTCATTTTTAAATACAGAATCCTTCATCGCTATCCGATATCCACGCGGCGGGGGGGGGGCCCCCGTATTCCTGATCACTTACTTCCTTTTCCGATTGACATTATTGTATTATATATAATCTTAGCATATATAATACTTGGTTTAAATTCGTCTATTAACGTCTATCTTTTTGACATATCATAATCTTATTTTATCGATCAGTTATTAATAGCGGACTATCTGATTAATTTATGATTATTTATATTCCATTCTCCATTATTTACATGTGCCATGGGACTTGTACCTTTACAAAATCTCACGAATTGTGTACTTGTGTTGCCAGAATCATTGCCGCCAGGAGTTTTAAGAAGAAATTTGTTAGGAAGATAGTGGGAAAGCAGTGTGGCCAAAGCCATTGAAAAAATATGAAAAGACTATGGAGCTGACTCAAACAATAATGGTAGATCGGGGGATTAACAAATTTTCTAGAGGAAAACTATTGTACCAGAGATGCATGGATGTTCGTATAAGACATTTAATGGAATGGCAAACCCTCACTCTTTCAAGGGGTTGTGCAAGGTGTAGTCGGACTGAAAACGTTGGTTCGGAAAGATGGAGCCAAGTGTTTGAAATTTACAAATGGTGCTGAGATGACAAAGTGACAGTTTGCTATGTGCACATTCGAGGGTCTGCTCCTAACCTGGTGGAACGAAAATGTTCAGGACTTTGGGACTTGCTAATGCTAATTCAGATCCTGGGCAACGTGAAAGCTATGATAGACACTGAATACTGCCAGCAACTAAAATACAAGGATGGAAACATGGCTTTGGGACTCGACTCTGAAAGGAGATGATATTGAAGCTTTATACAAAAACAATCGTTTCCATGAACCTGGCCTTTGATGAATCATGAATTGGTTTTGCCTACTGAAAAGAAAAAAGATTGAAAGGTTATATTCATGGGTTTCCTGAAAGAATAAAACAAAGGAATTATCACTTCTTCAAAGCCTGCAACACTCTGCCATTGAATGCAATCAACATGGCCCGTGAACTGTTCGAGCAAATCAGTTCAGGGTCCCGTGAACTGGTCGAGCAAGCAGTTCAGGGTAGGGCTGCTAGAATTAGTGAAAGCAATAAAAGGAAATGGGAAGACAACCAAAGAAACAACAACAACAACCACAACAGCAACAATAACCACAACAACAACAATAACCGCAACCGAAACAACAATCATCACCAGCAACAAAACAGGAGACAGGAAAATGTCAGGGCATATGCTGCAGCCCCAACTGGAGGAAAGATTTATGCTGGAAATTTACCAAAATGTAATCGGTGCAACTTACATCATCATGGACCTTGTCCTCAAAAGTGTTGGAGATGCCAAAGATTTGGTCACCTGGAGAAGGATTGTAGAGTTAGGCCTCAGGGTGCAGGTAATGACTCCCTGCAAAATGTGACATGTTTCGGGTGTGGAGAGAAAGGACATTTCAAGGATAAGTGTCCAAAAGCAGGGAACCAGCAAAATGATGGAGCTCGTGGGAGAGCTTACGTGGTGGTTGAAAATCCACAGCAGAATCCGAATGTGGTCACGGGTACGTTTCTTCTTAATGATCACTACGCTTGTATTCTCTTTGACTCCGGTGCGGAAAAGAGTTTTGTATCTTCTGCGTTTACGCATTTTATTAATATTGCCCCTGCCACTCTAAACACTAGCTACGAAGTAGAGTTAGCAGACGGAAAAGTCGTTAGCACCAATACCATTTTACGTAGTTGCACCTTAGTCTTGTTAAATCACGTGTTCAAAATAGACTTGTTGCCAACCCGGCTAGGAAGCTTTGATGTTATCATTGGAATGGATTGGTTGGCATATCACCGAGCTCTCATCGATTGTTATGAGAAGATTGTCCGTATTCCTCTTCCGAATGGCAAGATTCTTGAAGTTCAAGGCGAGAGGCCGGAAAAGGATCTTCGTTCACTTGCATGTATCAAGGCTGATGAGAAAAAGCTTGATGACATACGTGTTGTCCGAGACTTCCCTGAGGTATTTCCAGACGATCTGTTAGGTTTACCTCTTGTGCGAGAGATAGAATTTCGCATTGATCTGATTCCAGGCGCATCGCCAGTTGTTAGATCTCCATACCGGTTAGCCCCTTCAGAAATGTTAGAATTGTCGAACCAGCTTAAAGAACTTCAAGAGAAGGGTTTTATTCGACCAAGTCACTCACCATGGGGAGCACCCGTGCTCTTTGTCAAGAAGAAAGACGGTTCGATGAGAATGTGTATTGACTACAGGGAACTAAACAAGTTGACTATAAAGAACCGTTACCCTCTCCCCAGAATTGATGACTTGTTTGACCAATTACAAGGTGCGTGTTGTTTCTCAAAGATAGATCTTCGCTCAGGATATCATCAGTTGAGAGTCCGAGAGGAAGATATACCGAAGACCGCGTTTAGAACTCGATACGGGCACTTTGAGTTCACAGTCATGCCATTTGGGCTGACGAACGCGCCAACAATATTTATGGACTTAATGAACCGCGTCTGCAAGCCGTATTTGGACAAATTTGTAATTGTGTTCATTGACGACATCTTAATCTACTCAAAGTCAGAAGAAGAGCATGAAGCCCACCTGAAGACGATTTTGGACTTACTCAAGAAGGAGAAGTTGTACGCCAAATTTTCAAAGTGCGAATTTTGGTTACAAGAAGTACAGTTCCTAGGACATGTGGTCAACCGTGACGGTATCCACGTGGATCCTAGCAAGGTTGAGTCGGTCAAGAACTGGAAGACCCCTGAATCGTCAACTGAAATTCGTTCATTTCTAGGATTGGCGGGTTACTACCGAAGGTTTATTGAGAATTTCTCCAAGATCGCAAAGCCCCTCACCCTGTTGACTCAAAAGAATAAGACGTATGTGTGGGGCGATAAGCAAGATGAAGCTTTCCAAATTCTGAAGGAGAAACTATGCAATGCTCCTGTGTTAGCACTCCCCGATGGACCCGATGACTTTGTGGTCTATTGTGATGCATCAAAACAAGGTTTTGGGTGCGTGCTGATGCAGCGGGGCAAGGTGATAGCATATGCGTCAAGACAGTTAAAGAAGCATGAGAATAATTATACCACCCACGACCTGGAATTGGGTGCGGTGGTGTTCGCTCTTAAAATCTGGAGACATTATCTTTATGGGACGAAAAGTGTTATCTACACTGACCACCAGAGTCCAGTACATATTTGACTAGAAGGATTTAAATATGCGCCAAAGGCTATGGATCGAGCTACTCAGTGACTACGAATGTGAGATCAAATACAACCCGGGCAAGGCAAATGTGGTGGCAGATGCCTTGAGTAGAAAAGAAAGACTTAAGCCAAGACGAGTACGTGCTATGAGTATTACTATCCATTCTGGACTTAAGACTAAGATTTTAGAAGCGCAGAGCGAAGCTTCCAAGGATCTCAAGCCCCTAATTGAATGGCTAAGAGAATTTAGAAAGACACTTTGAGCAAGATGAGATGATGTGAAATTTACTTCTTTGATCGTATCTGGATTCCATCAGTTGGTGGTGTAAGGAAATTGATCATGGATGAAGCTCATACTTCTAGATATCAGTACAACGGTGCGGTATAGATGTACTATGATCTGAGAGACTTGTATTGGTGGCCTGGTATGAAGAGAGACATTGCTGAGTACGTTAGCAGATGTCTTACGTGTTCTAAGATTAAAGCCGAACATCAGAAACCCTCAGGATTTCTTCAGCAACCAGAATTCTCTGAGTGGATATGGAAAATATAACGATGGGCTTTGTCACATAGTTGCTCTAAAAGTAGAGTTTTTTTTTGGGGGCATGATACGATTTGGGTCGTTGTGGATAGATTGACCAAGTTGGCTCACTTCTTACCTATTCGTGAAGACTACAAGACGGAGAAATTAGCAAAGATTTATACCAATGAGATTGTAGCAAGACATGGCGTGCCAGTGTCAATCATTTCAGACCGTGATGGTCGAATCACGTCACACTTATGGCAAGCGTTTTTTAGGAAGGTTGGGTACGAGACTAGGACATGAGTTACGACTTTACCACCTCAGACCGACGGTCAGGAGTGAGCGTACTTCTCAGACAGCCTGGAGGATATGCTTCGAGCTTGTGTTATGGATTTTGGTGGCAGTTGGGATACTCATCTTCCATTGATTGAGTTTTCTTATAATAACAGTTACCACACGAGCATTAAGTGCGCACCATTCGAGGCTCTGTACGGGCGGAAATGTAGATCCCCCGTGATATGGACTAAAGTTGGAGAAAGTCAGCTTATTGGACCAGAAATTGTGCAAGAAACGACTGAAAAGATTGTTCAAATTAAGGAAAGATTGAAGACGGCTAGGAGTCGCCAGAAAAGCTATGCTGATAAGAGGCGTAAACCTCTTGAATTCCAAGTTGGAGACCGAGTGTTACTTAAGGTATCTCCATGGAAGGGAGTGGTACGATTTGGTAAGAAAGGAAAGCTAGCACCACGATATGTGGGACCATTTGAAATCGTGGAGCGTGTTGGACCGGTGGCTTATCGGCTGAAGTTACCCCAAGAACTGAGCTGTGTCCACGACACGTTTCATGTGTCTAACCTCAAGAAATGTTTGGCTGACCCAGATGTTCAAGTACCTTTGGATGAGATCGAGATTGATGAAAATCTGCGATTTGTCGAAGAGCCTATTGAGATCACTGAGCGGATCTGAATGATAGCTAAAGCGAAGAAGAATCCCATTGGTCAAAGTTCGTTGGAACTCTCGGCAAGGAGCTGAGTATACCTGGGAACATGAAGACCAATTCCGGAAGAAATATCCGCATCTCTTCTCTGAAACCGTACCTCCTTCAGGTGTTGCAACCTGATCTTGAGGACATGGCTTCTTCTACAGGAGCGAGGGACTATAACATTCCGTATTTTCTGGTCATTTACGAGGTCATATATTTTACATAATTTATTTTTCTTTTCCTCGTACGTGTTTACTTTTAATTTTTATTAGTAAGTTAAATCGGTAAGCTATAAATTAACAATAAACGTAAACGGTCACCAAACGATAAAGTTTCGTCAGCGAACATTAATTTATTTTTACGAATGTAATATAAACTTTTTATATTATATTTTTTATTGTTTGAGTAAAACGTTACGTTTCGAGATAGGTATTCCCGGAATCACCAAAGTTTTCTACGCATCACAAATACCTATGTTTATACTAATGCCTTAAAGTTTTATAAAACTATACATCATTCTTCACTTGAGCCGAACCTTACACGAATCATTGGACAATTTACATACACCTTTACAAAGTTATGCATTATGTTTTAATTAAACTACAACTTATACTTATCAATATATACTATCAATTTTCATTTGGCAAATAAAATAGCTAAACATTACCTTGATTTCATGTGATTAACATCTCTTTAGGGTTTGGAAACATAAAAACACAACATTAATCACAAGGACCAAGTACTTCCCTAAAAACCCTCATGGTGTTTTTATGAATCTAGTCTTGATCTCATCTAAGTCCAAGAAGTATATAAGTAAAGTAGCTAGTAAGAAAGAACACACACTCTTCATTTCTAAGGTGAAAGTTCACAAAATCTCTTCTCCCTCCTCCTCTCTAGCTCACGGCTCAAAACCCTCAATATACACAACCCATATAAATTTTTCTACCACTTATACAAGCATACACACAACATATCTAAGACCTACTAAGATGG
The DNA here is from genome assembly GCA_026074375.1 of Tanacetum coccineum. Taxonomy (NCBI): domain Eukaryota; kingdom Viridiplantae; phylum Streptophyta; class Magnoliopsida; order Asterales; family Asteraceae; genus Tanacetum; species Tanacetum coccineum. The sequence goes on from BQNB010007084.1 coordinate 32,225, forward strand.
TTTGAAGGTTAGGTTAAGTATTTTCAAGTGTTGAAGCAAAGAAAGTGAAATTAGGGTTTCTTGGGAAATTAAGGTTTCTAATCTTGCAAGCTTGGTTTAAAAATCTAAACAAGGGTTTAGATTATATTTCTCATCATCATTCATCACTATAAGGTTATCTATAAACCTTTATGTCTTTACTTTTATCATTTTTATGTGTTTACATGTTCTATATAACTAAATCACCACTTAGGATATGTTTAACTTGTAAAAGTGGATTTTTCTTGTAAACATGATTTTATGAACTTGTACACATGTTATATGGATATAAATATGGATCATGAACTTTATAAAATGTAAGACAAGTATATAATAAGTATTGGATAACTTGTGGTATTTATTAAGTTGAAAAGTATAGAAAACAAGTTATAAAAATGAGCACACCTAAAGATTTCAAAAGGGGCTGTTGGATTTCGTATTTTAGACAGTAGGTTTAACACCTTAGAAAGATAGTACACCTCATGACGATTCCAAAATGATAAGAAACTCGAAAAACCGATTTATAACGAAAAAGATACGACGATTTCAAGTTTACGTTAAATATATACTTTTATAAAACTATTTTTATAAAAATTACTATTCACCACAGAAACTTATATTTTTAAAACATCATTAATATGATAAAACTTTTAAATACGAGAACGTACTCGAAAGAATCGCTAAAAACGGAGTTAAAACGAATAAGTTACGACATTTACGAGATTTACGATAACTAAATCTATAAAAATAAATATATAACTGTTATGAACAGTAAAATCACTATTCATCAGAAAAACTCAAATTTTGAAAATGTTATATTTTGATAACTCGTCTTAATACGAAGGCGTGGACGTAAGAAACGAAAGAAACGGACTTAAAACGAGAAAGTTACACCAGTTTTACTAAAGTATACTTATAAACGTTTTTACTTTATAAATATGATTTCACTAAAACGATTAGATGGTGATGTAGCTATATAGAATTATATGTGGTATTAGTTAATCAAAGTACTATATTACTAGGGAGTTTCATAATGAGGCCTCTTCGGGGTGGTGTATCGACGAGTTGTTGGATTTACGATTTAAAGTGTCCTAGCTCCTCATACGTCACTACACGACCTCTTAATTATGATAGCCCGAACGATAGTATGATGAGCTATACGACCTATAAATAATCAAAGTGTTTAGTACTTATACGACCTATATTGGATTAGGTTGCCTTCGGATTTCTTCGTGACGTATTTTTCTATTGTGAATACTTGTTGATTACCATTCACTCGAGGTGAGTTCATAGCCCCCTTTTTACTACGTGATTGTTTTACAAAATCTACGGGGTGAATTACATTGCTTGTTTTACTATTGGACACAAATGTTTTTCTAAGTGTTTTCAAAGTGTTTACAAAGTGTATGCTATCCAGATTACTGCCTGAATATTATTGCTAAGCTACCTTATTGCCATGAAGTCCCTATTTATCATGAACCGTTAATTGCTATTGTAGTAAGCGCGAGTGTTGTGGATTGTAAAAACCCCGTATTTAAGGTCACTACTTAATTTAAATTTATAATTAAATTTTAAATTTTCAATCATTCATTTCATTTTCGTATTTTTCAATGCCTGATTATTATTGCCTATAGTGTCTTATTGCCGTGTAAGTCTCTATTTATCATGAACCGTTAATTGACTATGTTAGTAGCGCGAGTGTTTGTGGATTAGATCTATCAGGATCTGACAATCCCCAACTGTCCTTGGTCACTAGTTTGATCAAGGTGCATTTAACATGTGAGAGGTGTTAGTTGTGGCAAGCTTCCTATATTCTTATTGGGCTACAGATCTTGTTAAGGGCTTCGGGGTCTTGAGCTTTGTGCTTTAATTAACGTTTTGGGACTTACTGAATGTGTTTCTGCAAGTCTACTAATTACTTCGACTTGGTGGTCCACCTTTTTACGTAATATGATTTCACTCAACCTTTGTGTTGACTTTTAGCAGGTAATTTCAGGTCCTAGGATATGAAGATTGGAGGGGAGCCGTGGCGAATATCAATGAAGACGGATTCTTTGTTTTATCTATATTCAATGTAACTTTTATTATCTTTAAAAAACTTAAGCCATCTTTTGGGTATTATGAAGCTTTTGTTTGATTAAATATGTACTTGAAATGTTTATTACTCTTTTAAAACATATGGGACCTAATGTATAAACTCTGATATTTGGCTATGGCATTGAATGAAATCTTGTCTTAAACGTCCATTTATGGTCGTTTCCTAAATCTTGATTGTTGTACTTTGACGTAGCACCCCATTGATACCATTCCGCTGCTACCTGATTTTGGGGGTGTTACAAAAAGCATGATTTTTTGCACGTTGGCTTGGTTTTTTAGTTTCAGCTAGTTGGACACTTTGGGAATGTAATTCTAAAAGTTATTCTAGATACAACTAATCTTCATTAGGAGCATGCATATAACCGAAATTTAACAACAAACTGGAAAACGGAATCATAAACATACCTTTTTTCCAAGACAATGACGACCCAACATTGTTCTGAATACACACTCAACAAACTGGCACTTGTCTAAATGATCATAAGCGAATGGGGGGCTTCGTCCACATCGTATCGTGATAGGCTGCATTTTAGGTAAAACTAACAACACATTTAGAATTGGATTTTGCATGTTTAAGAAATATAAAATCAGTTCGCACATTCAAGTTACACTTGAAGGTTTGACATCCAAAGTATACGTGTGTAACTACATATTGTCTACAGTTTGAGAACACATATAATTGATGCTATCAAACAACAACCTTCTGCAAATAGGTAATTACAAATTAACTACATGTGTAGCTACAAATTATCTAGTTGGTTGCATTTGTTCTTTGGCAAATACCTAACACAAACAGTTGGTAAACATAATTGACCCGTTATACGATTAACTCAAAATTACCCATTTGCATAAGTTATGTAAAAGGACATTAAGAACATGAAAATTTATAGCAGCGTATATAGGTTATCATAAAGGC
>BQNB010007084.1:35677-94870 GCA_026074375.1 Tanacetum coccineum
AAATAGTACGACTGAGACATTTAACATATATATCTTGTGTTTAAGACTTGTAGTAATAATGTGATACATAGTATAACGAATAAAATTTAACTAAATTGGCTTCACACTTTTCACACTTAACTAAATGGAATAAAATAATCGGTCAAAGATAATTTCACTTCATCGAATATCTTAGGAGTAAAGATAAACATGTTCGGGTGATTTTTTTAGTATCAACATTGCATTGTTCCAACGTCGTGACAATACGCATGGTTCATCTTAGCAGTAGCGGCAGGACCAGGCCTTCCTCAAACTCCTGTAACACCTCCTGTCTAGCCTGAGCATTGACCCATTCAACAGAAACACGCTCTGCTATACAACGTGCATTTGTTTCAGCCTTCGCAACATCGGGTTTCTCCTTTGCTGCCATTCACTTCAACATGCAACAAACATAAAAATCGGTAAGAAAATGATGATTATGATTACTTAAAAATAAGCAAAATTACAAATACCACCATAAAGATGCGAGTGTATGTTGCATATTTCTTAAGTATCTGAAAATCTCACACCATTCGTAACTTAATGACTTTTTTACGCTTTTCTTTTCCATCCATCTCCTGAGAGCCCTCATTTTTTTCTCTATATCTCTTCTTGCCCCTGCTCCTCTAGGCTGTGCTAGTAGTGGCGGTGTAGGATGGTGCACGCAGAATAGCTCTCGTCTGAATTTGTGGCTTATATAATAGCATTAATGCTATATTGAAGCACGCAGATTAATAAGACATACCAGATGCTAAAAATCGCCTTTTTAACCGAAACATCAAACTGTGTCATTTCATCATCGAAGTCCTGATACCAGCTTTCTTATCAATTACTTTGCAGCCAACGTTAATCCACATGCCAAGATTTGAGTAAATAAGTATGAAGCTTTTGTTGTAGTGACTCCAATTATTGTTGCTTCGGTTGTGAATCTGAAACGCTACAAAAAGCGTTTCTTAAATATTAACAGTATTTATCGTTAAAAAAGAAAAATATGCTCATAAATTAAAAAAATTGGTAGTTACCCTCCAAGTGTCTGAGTTCGGATTTCTTGTTAACATCAGTATCAGGATGCAGGGCATCTCCCTATACTGAAACCCCGCCTGAAAAGGAACCCGCTTGTAAACCCGCTTGAATATTGTTCTTTATTGGCCCGCCTGAAAATTATTGGTCTGAAATATTCATTTAATGTTTTTATTAACCTCCACATAGATTAGCAGCTCTTTAGAAACATATTATGTTCAAATAGAGAGAATGCGAGTTCTTACTCGTCCATTCGTCCGTTTTAGGAATTTCAGAACATTTTGCGTCTACGATGAAGGTTATCGGATTATGGAAGCAATTTTATATCTGGACTTCGCCTTTAGGCTCCCTATCTCGGACTGCAAACTCTGCCTGGTTGTGATGTCCATCAACCTGTTGAAATCAAAACAACTCTAAGTCGTCGTTAAAGGCGTTATTAGCCTTTATACATATAACTTTGCACAAATAATCAGATACAATTTACAATCCCAAAATGACGCCCTTAATCATTTTGAAGAATATAGGTCAGATTTGCGTAATGGGTCAAATGGGTTTAGGTTAAAAAAGCAACAAAAAAATAAACAAAAAATAACAACGTACCAATAGTTTCCTTGGGTTCCAAAGGTGGCCTACTACTCCGAGCATATGCCTGCATCTACCCGACACGATCGAACCTCAATATGCCGGGGGCCCCCAAACTGTTCCTATTAAAACAACACGTAAACGCGCAACTCAATTAAACGTCTACAAATTGAATTCAATATATTGCATCAATGAGATTGCACTTTTTTCAACCTATTCAAAACATATTTCATAACTAAAATTACATCAATCAGATTGCTTATTTTTTATAAAGTAACCTGACCAACAAATATTAGTTAGTCATTTGCTTTTTGGAATCAACCCCAAGCACCTCATAGAAAATCTTAAATAACAACTTATTACCTTGAAGGAGAGCATGGTCTTTAATTTCAGAAACATTAGGTTTCTTGACAGGTATCAATTTTTCATCAGTACTATGTTTTCCATCATTCTGAACTTGTTTCGTTCCTGCACCCATTACACGTTCCAATCGCTAAAACCAACGCTACAAGTTTACAAACAAAATTTTCCATTTTAGGAACCGTAAATTCAAATTGTAAATTTGGAAAGTAATAAGCTATAAACAAAAAAAGATTACATGTCCATGTCAATTAGGCGAGCGATGGAATAGTTGTTATATCGAACAGACTACCAAAGAATACAAATTTCTGTGAGGCCGTGAAAATCAGGTATACCGCATGAATTTGATATCCCAGCTCTAGCAAAACATAAATAAATGCTCACTCTGCAAGTAACATGAAAATGAAAAAAAATAGCTACTAATAGGCAAAAGGGTAAAACTTACTTTCTGTCTAGCAATATATGAAGTGAATTAAATGAAATTAGAGAATTAGTTACACTTACAGAAAATATACGACCATCGCGTGTCGGTGCAATAGAGCGAGTGCCACCGTCTTTTCTGCTTTTGGCTTCAGTTGATGCGATTATCGTGTGTTCCATGGTAGCTTTACTGGGCACTATAACATCAAAGCCCTGCATTTTACCTGTAAGATCAGATAGACACATGAGTGCACAAGATTCCCGTCGTTCTTTTGTTATTAGTAAATAACCCTTTTTCTCAATCAACATATTTATATGTTCTGATTTGTTGTTGTTGCTCCTTTACTTTTATCAACCTACTAACTGCTTTATGTCCGTTGATGTTTGTAAAAGAAAAGAGTAACCTATGTATGTTTCAGTAGGTCATGGTATTTTTAACCATTCGTTTATAGGAAATGATTTTGTACCATATTCAGTACCTCATCAACTATATATGAAATTTTTTAAGCATTTGATGGAGGATGAAAATAATTCTGATATTGTGAAAAGTTGAAATAGGACGAACTAAGCAACGTGGCAAAGCTTTGGTTTTGTATTCCATTCTCTAACGCCGAGCATAATATTCTCGTATACTCGATGCTCATTCATCAGGTATACTCTTAAATTACATTTTAAAAACGTAATTAAAACTGCATACCTAGCTACTGCTAATATTCGCAGGGCATAGTAGCTGCTTTACACTTATGAGCTTACCTCTTTCGGCTTAAACAACCACATAAAAACTCTTAAGAAAAGCTAATTTCAGCAAATTTCAAAGGGGCATAAAATGAATATCAACTACTCAAAAAATAAACAAACCTAAATTCAATTCCATTTATCAATCAAAACATAAAAACCAAAACCCCTAATTTTTTTATATAAATTAGGTAAAAAAACCTACCTGATGAGAAGCCAACGCCGCTTCCGCCGCCGTATATTTCATAATTGAGCTCCACCAATCTAACAATAAATCAAAACCCCTAATTCTTTTTGTATAGATTTGAAGTATCAATTCATGCAGTAAAAATAACCAACCATATTATATACAAAATCCATATCATCACATACCTGAAATTTGAAGAAAGAAAAGAAAAAAAGTGTAGATGGAAGGGAAGAAGAAGAATCGAGAGAATGAGAGAGATAAACGGTGGGAGGTTGTTAATGGAAGCGGGATGATTAAATAAAAATACGGGTTATTGGAAATCTTTCTCTTCTTCTTCTAATATTGACATCAATTTCTTAGATTAGACATCAATCAAATATGTTTATGTTGAGAAGTGTTTTTAAAGAGAGAGAGAGATAGAAATAACGGTGGATGGAAGAGATTTTGTGGGTTTCTAGAGAGAGGAAGAAGGAGAGAGACGAAGAAGACGGTGCGTGAAACGTTTAATAGGGTAGAGATAATGAGGCGATTAAAAAAGTTGGACCAGATCAACTCGACGGAACATTGCGTGAAACGTCTAATAAGCCGGAAGCAGTCTGGTCAACCCGGGTGACCCGGTACTGCCTTTTAATAAAGTTAATAATATAAGTTTCAATTTTCAGCTTATAAAGTAAGCTTCAAGTCCTAAGCTTATTTCATCAAACATATCATATTTATAAAATAAAGGTATTAACTTTTCAAATCGAATATCTTGAGACCATATGTTTTAGTTTTGAAGCATGGTTGTTCGGATCTCATTATTGATCTTAGGATCTTATGATTTTACGATACTACAAAGTAAAATTGATCTGGATCTTACATATGATCTTTGCAAACTTAAGATCTTATAAGATCCCGATCTTGACCATAGGATCTTAAGATCTACACCGATCCGATATCACATTTTTCGAACCACAAACTAAAAAACTACAAACTCATGGGTTGTATTTTATAGAATTAAAAAAACGACGTGTTAATCTTCTTTAACATTTCATAATCATAATTTTAGACAATATTTCTATGAAACATTCATATATTTTTATGTTCATGATATATAACTATTTGTAGATTTGTATAACACTAAAAAGACTATCAAAAAAATTACATTATAGTAGGATCTTACGATCCCGATCTGATCTTACGATCTTGATTTTATAAAGACGAAAACGATCCTGGGTAGAATCCCAATCTTGAAAACCTTGTTTTGAAGGTCTTCACAACAAGAGCCATAATACTATTTGTGATATTAATTGTAAGTAGAGATCGTTGATGATTATAGTGTTATCATTTATTTAGGTAATTATTACGATTTATTAGAGACTAATGATATTTTACATTTTATTCAACAAGATGTATGACCTTTATTGACTGAAAAACGTCAACATGACCTTTACTGACTGCATTCATGTATTAGTGACAGCTTTGAGTTTCAATAAAAGCATATTTCTACAATAAAACGAAATAAATATTGTGTGCATAAAAACACAAATTAAACGGCATTTTACTGCTTTTGTTTTGCGACTAAAACCTCTTAACGTGATAAAAGGTTAATGTCGATAACGCATCATTTGCAACTAAATATCATAACATAATATTCAATTCTAGCCGGATCAACTTTTTGCTGTAATCGTTGGATTTGACTATAAGATTCAACTCATAATATTATATTTGTATTAATTAAAACTATAATAATGACAGTAAATAAATATTATATTTTTTGATTTAATAATGACAGTAAATAAATATTATATTTTTTGATTTAATAATGACAGTAAATTAGTAGAGGTATCACAGCTGTTTAACAAAACGTGTCCCACGCCTTGATTTGTACAGTATCTACATTCGATCAGTAGTTATTACTTTTTACTCCTTTTGCATAACCAAACTTTTTTTAACAGGATCAAGAAGCATATATATAAAAATGGAGCAGCCTAGCTAGGAGACTACTAAGATACTATGATTAATTACAGAGAGTGTTTTGTGGGTTTATCAAACCACAGGATCAAGTTCATATTAGTCTTTCTAAGCGCTAAAAATCCAGTTAAATGAAAACAGCTTAATGTCATTAAGAAGCATATCTTTGGAAGGCCGTTGTATAATTTGCACAGGCAAACTTAGTAAGTTGGTTTTATATTTTTACATAAACGGACAGTTTTTGGTTATTCTTCTTTCATTTTGATCATACCTCATAATCAAGACTTGATGTTTTTAACGATTAACAGTATAACTGTATAAGTAGAACAAATATATGACTGCAGGCCAAGTAAATCATGTATCTATTTAAAACTGAAGCGTGGTCGTTAAAAGAGGCAAATCGATCTGCCGAGAGTTTGGTTGGATGCTAACTCGAGAAACCTGTTTTAATCATGCATAAACTATAAGTGACGAGACTTAATTCGAACATAACATTTTAATATTGCAAAACGTATGATGCAATAATGCATTTTGCTTAGATATTTTTTTCTTTCGAAATCACTAATTTGCATGTTTCATTTAGATTCTGTAAATGTGTATAGATAATTGAATCCCTTACTTCAAATGGATAAAAGAGAAGCATAGTCCACTTTTTTTAAGATCTTCCGAGTGACCAACACCTCTAATTAGTATAGATTTTAGCTTAGTTGTAATTTCTAGAATACCCTTTATCACAACGTTTTCCTAGTGATTAATATAGACTCAATTCATATACTTAATGGTTGGTATTACTTTAAGCGAACACAATGACAACTGTTGATTTGTATTGATGATTTTTTTCGAGATAGGTGACCAATCGGAAAGCAAATTCTGCTAAAAACTAATCCTTTGACCACTTAGTTTCAGAGTACGATTTGGTTATTTCAAGCGTGGAGATATAGTTCTATTTGTTACAGTGTTCTGTTCAACGAGCATTGGATAATTGGTCAAAGGGTATTTATCAATAAAAGTTGGTAAAACAGGCTAACCTATGATTTAGAAGCATGAAACCAATTGTTTACAGAGAATAACGTTAGCATAGCCTAAAAATGCATGTGGTTTTGATGTTGTGTCAAAAAACAGCAATGATAGGAAAATGACTGAACTCACGTGTTGCCTAGCGTGACCATGCGAAATCAGAACAAACCGGATTGACACATGTAACAGCAATTTATCGTCAAGGTCCTTTTCAATTTGACATTTCGAAATCAAATAATAATACATAACTTGAAGCACAAATAGTTAGACACACGATCAACCATTTCCTTTGTGTCATAATTCTTATATCTCTCACGCGTGTTTGTGATTTTGGCTCACATTGCAGTTTCTAAAAAAACGCCGCACAAAAAAATTCATGACAACTCTCGCCGTGTAGAACTCGTAGCGTTATCACTAAGCCACAAACTTAGCTAAGTTGTAGTCGCTAAAAAAAACCGTCACTAAAAGTAAAAATTTGTCACTACGTGTTACAAAAAATGAAAAGACAGCAAAAAAATAAAATGAAAAGACTAGTGTCTTGTGTAGGGGTGAGCAGAAAAACCGAAAAAACCGAATAAGTCGAAAACAGAAACCGAACCGAACCGAAAATAGACCGAGGGACAGACACTAATAATGAAGCGAACAGACCGAATATCCGCCAAAACCGGGGGAACCAAACCCTAAACTACTAAATTTCGTGATTCTCGGTTGGATAGTGTTTGGCACCAATATAAAAAACTCCTGAAACAAAAACCGAATTCATATAAATATATATATCTTTTATTTAATAGAGGAAAATATAAAGTGGAGATTTTTGTATTTCGGATAAAATGATTGTTTTTTTATTAAGAAACATTCTCTTGGTTATTATTTAAAAAAAAATATTTTTTAATTGAACAAAATTATTATTCCCAAACGTTAGCCTAATAAGATTAACAAATTCGTTTTGTTAAAAAAAGCTGTTGTAAGAATCTAAAAACACAACATTGACTTACTTTACATTAATGACACAAAGATAAAAATAAACACACGTTCATCCACAACAAAGGTAACCACAAAAATCGATCTAAAACAACAATCCATAGAAGCACAGATTCGAACAATTAAAAAGTCTGGTGATAAAACAATCGAATCAGGTGAGGTTAGTTTTAACTTTCAAATGTTTCTGAATCAAGTGACCGATTTGTGTATCGATAGTTTATTTTCTAAACCTAAAATCTTAATACATGAATACATCATCTTCATATGGATCACAACAATAAAAGATATCTCACAAATCACAAACAAGAGTTAACTTTGTCACTACAATATGATATCAGCAGATTTACATTGCAGGTGATTGTTGATGATGCTTGATTTTAGTATTTAAGTGTGTTTAGCCACTCCAGTTTAGACGGACACCGAGTGTTCGACAATAATCCCCAACGAAATTAGATTTAATGATTTTCATTAGAGGCAGCAAATAAAGTTACTTTTTCTTTTATGGCTTTTTTACCTTCTTGAGTTTCTTATATAATGTTTAGAAGAAAAAAACGAAAGTTAATGCAAGTAAGAACGAATATTATTCTAACCCACAACGTATTGGTTGAGAAACATCTCACACTATCTCATGGTACCATTAGGCTACAAGCCCTTTGGTGGCGTATAGATGGAACAAAATCATGCATTTCATAGCTTTTTATTAATATGACACAATAAGGATTTATTATAAGTGTCTGATGGGCGAGCTTATTCTAAGCGAGTGTTAACAACTATGTTGCAACTTGGCAGTTGATTTTGTAAATTTTGTGCACTAATGAAAATACACTTTTGCAAGCAAATTAGTTTGACCTTTTTAATGAAAATAGTGAACCACCTGCTCTTGATCAAAGAGATTGTTAATGGTAATTATTAAAATGGCTGAAAATTTCAATTTAATTTAAAGTTTTGATTTTGTTATAATAGGGCCACAACCCCGGTGACATTAACACTACACATTGTCAAATCAAGAAAAGTTCGATTAGCAATTTGTTTCAGATACTTATCCTATCACATTAAACCAATAACAAGTTCTCAAAACGATTACTCACATCCGCATTTTCTAGGTACTTTAAACCCAAATCAGTTACCAAACAACCTTTCAAACTCTGAGTGATTCGTCTGTGACACTAACGCACCTAGCTTAGACATGGGTTTACCATAAAGGGGCCGAATGTGGTACCATAAATGCAAGGAACCCCTCAAGTTAAAGCCTTGATCATAACATAGAATAAGACCACTCTTAGTCAAACTAGCATAAAAAGACAGTCTCCATGGAAAAGCTTAATAAACAACTTTTCATGATATGATATATTATGTTTGAATGAACCAATAACACTTATATACATATCACTGTATGCTTTTTGCTTAGTGTTCTCATCCATGATTTCATGGAGTGAACAAGTTAGGTCACCCGCGCTCCGCGACGGGATGTTTGGCGGCCGGTGTTTTCGGATGGACGTGTTAGAAGGTACATGTGATGCTTACTACTTTAATATGATGATGAATTGCCAATGATTACTACAAGTACGAAATGTTATAATTTGATGCAAGCAAGCTGGAAGTCGAAATAAAGAAAAGCAATCCAACAGATAACCACCAGATTTGCAGAAATGGAAATGATATGGCATTTGTTGGAACAAACCAGATTCATAAATGGAAATGTATGCATTTGTTGAAGACTGAATTCATTAACATGGAAAAGGAACTCAAGGAGTGTAGAAAGAATGTTGTGTTCTATAAGAGATTTGTAATGGTCATTTTAGTGTTTGTGATTCTGTACTTGATGAAATGAATTGTAATAGAAGCTAGTGAAATGAAATAGAGATGTAGTGCTTTTTTCTTGGTAAAAAGATATGGAATAGCAGCAACTCTTAACTTCATTCATTTCATGATGTTTACAAAATTAGTGGACCATTTCCACGGAGTCACTAGTGCATAATACATAATTTTTTGACCCATACCCAAAAGCAAACCATCCAAAATACTTAAATTCTTAATTAACAACAAATCCTAATACATAATATTTCTTCATTCATCACTAAAGTCAAATGCATTCTCCTCTTCTGTTGAAACCTGTGCCCTGTTCATCAAACGAAATGGTTTTTTTTTTTTTTTTTCCATTTGTTCAAAAAGGATCCTCTGTGATGTCTTCTCAGTCTAAACCTCTCTCAAAACAGTTCCTGAACATCTGCTTCTTGAACAGGTTCCTGAACATCTACTTCTTGAACAGGTTCTTCCATGTGCACAGGTTGTTCCATCTCTCCAGGTTATTGAACATCTGCTTCTTGAACATTTGCATGATCTGCATTTGCAGGATCTGCATTTGCATGATGTGCATTTGCTGGATCTGCATCTTCTTCCTAACAAGATTGCATTACACATAAGCCTAATGTTTGATAAACCAATAAATAATTTTAAAAAGAAAAAAAAATAGATTACCTCCACCTGATCCACTACCACTGGCAGTTGCATCCATTCTCATCCTCTTTAGTGCACTTGTTGCACTCTCAAAACCACTCTGACCACCCTTTTTCCCTTTACCTTACTTCCTTTGGTGGTGGATCAACTGTTTCATTCTTGCATCCTTTTTTATTATGCCCTCTTCCTGATAGCAGTTGCTACAGTAAATTTTCTTCCTTCCTAAATCTGGATACCTCTTTGAGACTTGAATCATTACTTCACTTGGATGTTTTGCCTTTTGCCTTTAGGCCTGCCTGGCATTACTCTCTTCTTAGGAGGCATTGGAGGTGGAAGTGGCCAGATTGACCCAACATTAATGTCCAGAAACAGGTTTATGAAACCAATATCAACAGTTTCGTTGCCATGCTGTTTTTACTTATAGAAAATCAAAACAACACCCTCAGCAATGATCCTTTAACCAAGATATGCATAATTGCAACAAAAACAAAACCAATTGATACAAGGTATCCCGAGTCAATCTCCACAATCTACATGTACATTTGTGTGTTTCCAATTTACACCACAGCCTCTGCATATAGCTTCCTAATCTCATACTCATCTAAAAACCACTAGGATACACTTCCTACAACCTAAGAAATTCCTTTCTTTCGAATATTTCAAGTTTGTTTTCTAACAGAATGGGGATATTATATCAGTTGAATCACCTAGCTTTTCTCAGACATTATCACTAACCTTTGCATCAAAATAAATCCCTAATATCTTTCTAGCATGGAAACAATAGGCCTTAAACCCCGTTGATTTATTATAGCAGCATGGTAACTTTCACAAATTCCATTCTCAAATGCCCCGCAACTCCTATCCATATGAAAGAAAGCTCTGCTCCATGTATTTGGGTCCCTTTCCACCAACCATTTATGAGCGTGTTCATTAAGGTTACTTAGTAGTTTCATTTTCTCATCAAATACATGTTTCAAAGTAGCTGAAGCTGCCCCCCAAAATAGACTTTTAAAGTGAAGTCCTGGCCAACTTTTTCTTTTAAATGTTTGCGTAGATATGTTGCCTGGCACGAGTTTGATTTGTCTATGTTGGTTTCTGCCAAAGGTAACCAATTCCACCTATACTCTGCTTCTTTTAAGGACCCTAGTCCAAAAAAAAACAACAAACATTTTATCAATTAGATTAACTTATCCTATGATAGAAATAACAACAAGAGATAACTTATCAAATTTCCCGTGTTAGTCCCTCATGAAATTATAGACAACATTATAGCCCCTCACTTATAGAAACCGGTACATCACCCAAGAGATATACCAGGAACCATATACCAGTTGTCCTATTTAATTTTCGACAGTTACTACACGACAAATAAAAAATCTACAAAAAAAAAAGCAAAACAAATATCCCACTCAATTCCGGAACGATCTGGTTTATTTATTGGCGTCTCGTCCCATAGCTGTCCTCCAACGGCTCCATTGATATGTCCCTTTCAAGAAAACATCCCATCCAACCAAATCACTTTTCTGCAACGAATCCCGCAGTCCATTCCATCTATTTCAATTTCTGAACAAATCAACAAGAATAGACATATAGCTAAACAGATTATTAATTTTAAAATAAGATAACAAAATAGAAAACTATTAAACTAGTCTAACCTTTGAATTCACGACAAATACAACCCTAATGACCCGTAATAAAACAACACCACTTTACCACCTGATCCAATCATCCCAGTCAAAAACTCGACAGTAATATACCGTGGTTGGTTAATAAAAACATGTGGTCTCCATGAAGATCCCATAGTTTTACAATAAGGTTCTAATAACCCCACCCCCATCAAAATCAATAAAGCACATTGATTTTTTGTTGGCCCTTCTAAAACTGTCCTAAGCAGACATTGATCAAGAATTTCCTCCCAAAAATAGCAGCTTGGGGGTAATATTCTCTGTGACTTAGTCTTAGGGATACTAACAATCTCTCCTATCAATAATGCCTTGCAAACCACATTGTACGTTACCAATGCTCTCACAAATTAAAGACCCTAGCACAATTAAGATCTGGATTAGGATCGTTAACAATATACTGAAAAAGATCCTCATTTTGCATCCATGAACCGCCAATAACCTAAACTTGCACAAGTTATCTTGATTATATCCTTTTAGGTTCCTTTCTTAAAGGGTGACTTTGATCGCTTAATTGCTTGTTAAGGAGGGTACCATTTCTATTGATACCTCACTCAGACTTTCCTTTACCTTTGGCCCTCATTCAACTTTCTCTTAACCTTTAACCAAGCCGTGATACATTCTTTTGTATAAACCCTTGTCCTTACCTAACTTTAAACTTAGCACAGCACACCACCTTCCCTCCTTCAACAATCCTACCACATAAAAACCCATAATGATTTAAATCATCTCCAATTTGTTGTAAACCAAAGTTTATAGCCTTTAAGCTACACAAATTGAGCCAACATCATCTCATCTCTTCGTTGGTTCTTTTAAATTTCATTCCTAAAGATGGGAACCATATCTAATCTTTTCCATTCCAGTGCAGATCTGGATCAAGAATCAGATTATATATTTTTTTTCCAAGGTTTGAATTTGTGAAATAGGAACCGCACAAGCCGACGTAACATTTGATTCCTCTTTTGTTCAGAAAGCTTCTACAAGTGCAAGTGCATTATCATATTTCCTTTTCGCCAATTGTACCAGAATGTGTTCCTAGTAGTTGTTTTCTTAGAGGTTCTGTTTTGCATAAAAACCTAATTGAAAAAGGGATCACTTTTGTAGCACCTATTTGGTATGATAACTTCTTTCTTCTCGCTATAAATTTGGTTCCTCCAACAAAGGGATAAAATAACTTCTAATAACACATTCAATCATACCTCATCTAGTGAAGGAATCCTCTTAATAATTCTATCATTATCCTATTTTTTGATCAGATTTTGCAGAACACCATTCATAGGATAGTCAAAAACCATATGAAGTTCAACTATATACATCAATTGTGCCTCCACAAATGAACAGTTTCCTAAAGCTTATTTGCAGTCTTATAAAACAATTTACTAACTCAGCTACCTGATGTATGGCTATGGACTCGATGATTTTTAAACCTCCTAAAAATGATACCCTAACCACTTTAATTACACTTCCATGGATACAAAAAAAAAAATAACCAACTAGATGGAATAGAGAAGCATCCTATAAACATACACAAAAACTTACCATATTGAAGTTTTCCAAAATCCAAATCTTTCATTGTATCTTTGAGGTTACCCTCATAGATACACTGAAAGAGCCCAACAAAAACCCCTTCAAGATAAAACGTAATTGGAGGCTAATCATGACCTGCACAACAAAACAAAAAAGTTATCATATGGTTACGGGTTATAACAACAAGAAAACACAAAATTGAAGTGATAAAACGCATGATATAGACTTAGATTATAAGCATTGCCTTTAAAAAGCCTATCAATAACAACGAATTTACGAGTACAATTTTATGTTTGTAAAATTAGGTTCATGTTAGTAGAAATATTGGTCTGTGATAATTGTGTGAATTAGCATAAGTAACCCAACTACCCTTTTTTTAAGTTATTTAAAAAAAAAAAATCCACGTACTCTTTTTTACCGGTGTACCCGGTAGCCAGTAATGCCACATAAGCAAACGTATGATAATAGCACAAATTTAGCAATTACGATGGTATTGTGAGACTTAATTTGGTGCAAAACTGCTAATGGCTCAAACTGAAAGTACGTTGCATTACATGCCAATTAACCCTTATAAAAATGCAGAAAACTTCAATTAATTTAGGGATAATTACTTGAAAAATGTTATTATACTTGTCCACTTTTTTGTTAATGTAGTGTATTAAACTTTTTTTTTCTAATTAATTACTGAACTTTTAAAATTTCGACTTTGTGTGTATTATTGTCACTTATTCAGGCCATGTAAAATGACAATTTACCCTTCGAATTTTGAAAAAAGTAAGGGTAAAATGGTTAAAAATACACATAAAGGTCAAAATTTGAAAGTTCGCTACACACAGAAACGAAAAAAAAAGTACAGTACATACGAAAAAAAAAAGTGACAACTATAATGCATTTTACAAGATAATTAACCACTTTAGATATAAAGTTATGAATTTATTTTATAATCTTTGTTGTTACTCTACTCACTTAATTTAAAGTTGTTTATTAAACTTCAATTTGATTTGTTTAATTTAAAATGCCACAACCCCGGTGACATTAACACTACACATTGACAAATCAAGAAAACTTCGACTAGCAATTTAATATACCATCATTACTTATCTTATCACATTAAACCAATAAGAGGTTCTCAAAACGATTACTCACATCCGCATTTTCTAGGTACTTTAAACCCAAATCAGTTACCAAACAACCTTTCAAACTCAAATGGTCTAAACACTTTGTTTTTCCCATAGCTCTGAGTGATTCGTCTGTGACACTAACGCACCTAGCTTAGACATGGGTTTACCATAAAGGGGCCGAATGTGGTACCATAAATGCAAGGAACCCCTCAAGTTAAAGCCTTAATCATAACATAGAATAAGACCACTCTTAGTCAAACTAGCATAAAAAGACAGTCTCCATGGAAAAGCTTAATAAACAACTTTTCATGATATGATATATTATGTTTGAATGAACCAATAACACATATATACATATCACTGTATGCTTTTTGCTTAGTGTTCTCATCCATGATTTCATGAGGCGTTGACTTTATTATACTAATAAACCTCAGCTCAAATGCTCTTTGGAGTGAATATCGTTCCCTATATTCACGAATTTTATTATATGTATGTCCAATGATCACAAATAGTGATTTTACTGGTGATAGCTCTTTCCATATCATAACACCAGATAATATAATTACAATGGAACTACCAACTGTTAACCGGACAAATTGACAATTATCTATCAAGCATTAATTGTCTAATTGACAATCATCTATCAAGCATTAGTTGTCTAATTGACAATTATCTATCATGCATTAGTTATCCAGTTGTCAATGTCTATCTGTATATTCATTCTTGTACCCCCTATATATTGTATCAAATGAATAATGAAAGACACACAGTTTCACCTTTCAACATGGTATCGGAGCAGGTCTGATCCTCAGACCGAGGTGGCTATGTTGAGCCGCCTCCCTTACGCCACCCCGTCAAACCATCTCCTCAAAAAAAAATTGTTTGTTTTATTTTTAAAACGTGCTAAGGTCACGAGTTGTTAAAACGTGCTAAGGTCACGTTCGTGCTAAGGTCACGAGTTGTTAAAACGTGCTAAGGTCACGTTCTTGTGTTATTCGTGCTAAGGTCACGAGTTGTTAAAACGTGCTAAGGTCACGTTCCTGTGCTAAGGTCACATTTTGTTTATTTTTCTTTTTCTTTTCAGGTTTACTATTCCAGTCCAAGCTTTCGCGTTTTCGTCGCTCGGACTGCGGGGGAGTGTTAACCGGACAAATTGACAATTATCTATCAAGCATTAATTGTCTAATTGACAATCATCTATCAAGCATTAGTTGTCTAATTGACAATTATCTATCCATAGCATTATTATTCAGTTGTTAATATCTTTCATGTAATATCATTCATGTACCCCATATTTATCAAATGAATAATGAAAGACACACAGTTTCACCTTTCAACACCAACAATATTCCACTAAAAATAATACTGTATTAAAAAAATAATTAAATTATCAAATCATTTGCATCTTGGCTTTGAGAAAGAGAGTATAAAAAAGATAAACTTGCAACTATAGAGTTTAATCGTCTCTGTAATCATCTCTATTCATTTACGCAGTTCTGGCTAGCGAAAACAAAACTTGCCTCCGGCGATGGTGTCTCTATTTTCCTACTAAACCCAAGATAGCGTAACGTTTTGAAGGTATTAAAATGACTCCACATCTTTACAAAAAACTCTTTTTCTTTATTTACTATAATTTATGTGATTCGGTGTTTTTCTATGTGGTTGTACAACATGATTTTATGCCGACAATGAAAAATCCACTAAAAAGTCTTCGGGTAGATTTGGGATGCGATTAAATAATGTTAAATCTTTGTTGAAAGTAAGAATTGTTTGCGTTTGCTATATTTTAAGATATAATGTTTAGGAGTATAAAGTTTAAGAGATTATTTGTTTCTTTTTTAAAGTTATAATAAAATTTGTAAAATTACACTTAACTCCAAATAATTTATTTAAAATTAAACCACTAAAGTTTTATTAATTACCTCTTCTTTTTTCAAGTTTTTGTTTTTACAAATTTGACACATATATTTTTATGTGTTTTTTTTCTCCATAAGATTTTTCCACCAAAATTTTTTAATTTTGACCAAACTGATTCAATTTTGACTTTTTATTAGCCAATCAGATCGCACGATTTTGCCTACGTGGCAAAATCAAGCATTTTGATTGGTCGAATTTTTTAATTCATAAGATTTAATCTGATAGAAAACTCCGAAATGATGTAATTCTTTTATTATATAAAAGATTACATTATAATCATAGTAAAGTTTATTCTGGTTACAGGAACAAACAATTTCGGCTGTCATCACATCAGTGGCAAACATGATACCTCAAGTATTCCTTCCATGAACTCTAGATATTATTATTGTCTGCATTTTTTAAGCTTATACTCATATATGCTTGTTAATACTTATATATATTACAGAAGTATCTCCTTGAGCAACGAGCTGTTGTCGACAATGACGGAGGGAAGTTGCCAAATGAGAAGCATAATGTTTGATCAGTATGTTTGTCAGGTTCTCTAATATGTATTGGATGATGTCTCTGAATTTCTCAAATCATACAAATTTGATATATATACGAATGATAAAGCCACAGAGAATAGGTGTATTAATGTACGTAAAGAATTTATAGATATCATATCTGATAGGGAATCAGAAAACTTTCGTGTTAGGCGCCATGTTAATGATCATGCTGTACTTCTACCACAATTCATCAAGTAATTTAGTAATGGACTAGAACCCTGTTTCACTATTAAACTTTGCATTATGGAATTCAATCTATATTATTATCTTATCCTACCGTTGCCTTGAAGTCAAAAGAATTGGAGTGGGACATTGTCTTTATAGTGAAGGTACTCAAACAAAATTACTTACATCAGCTCTCATAAATAGAGGCGAAATTGCCTGTGATTTCATAACAAGATTACTCTTTGGATCAATCTTTCAGGAAAATGAAAATTAAATCCATCTTTTGCATGAATATAATGGCATCACGAAAGAAACCAGTGCCTCTCTTGAGGTGAATAGGCTCTTGAATAAAAATCAACTTTCGCGAACGCATTTACCATCACACTTCTCTTCTTTGAACAACGTCAAGAGGAATGTTGTTTATTATATGTGCCAATTACTCAAGCAAGAAAGAAACTTTTTATTCTATACGTCACTATGGACTCAAATTGTCAGGTGAAGATTTGTTTCCATAACTTATTTGGATGTTACTATTGTCGAATTATTTTTATTCTTGCGATACTTGTGAATGTTCTTTTTGCGTTTTTTACGGATTAGTTTTTATGGATGACAAGTTGCATTAAGCACTTGAAGGCCTTGACACAACAAGAACTAGCCTGAACTACGTCAATAAAAAACAATTATAATCCAAAATTAAAAAAACATAACTAAAAAACAAAAATTAAACTATTTGTTTTTTAATAAATAAATTTATATTATTCAAAAAATTAAAAAAAAGCGTGCACGGGCTTTATCAAATTTAATATACACCTACAATTACGGTCAAATTCACTCCATTTTATTCCGTTACTTTAGTTTTATAAAAGTGTTTTGCATGTCATGACTTGCATGTTAAATTTGTGAAGACTATTAGTCATTTTGTTGTGTCACCGAGTATTAGATTTATTTATTTCGGATTAAATTTGTGAAGACTCTGTTTCAACCGAAACATCAAAGTCGAAGTCTAAAGTCATCCGCATGAAGAAAATACAACGTGAGGGGCTAACAAAGTTGCAAACCGGGTAGAGATTACATTTAAGTTATACAACTTGAGGGGACCAAAGCTGCCTACTTCCCTAAAAGCCTTCTTTCCCGCCCAACAAACCCAGTTACAACTGGTATGTCGTCCCATACTTTCTTCCCTGCAAAACCACTTCTCTCCCTAGCCAAAATCATTTCATCCACCCTACTAACCCATCCCAGTTGTATAAAAGCCATGTTGGCAATCCCTCACCTTTCCCAAGTATCTTCAATGGCTGAGATTGCTCTCCAAAGAAGCACAAATAAAATTAAAGGCTGGGATTTGCTTTAGACTTGTCTCACACAACAAGCACACTTTGTTTTTATCTCTACAAAGAAGCACAAGCTGCAAGATGAAGACTTCGGCTATAAATAAGAGCCTTTTGTAAGCCTTTGAGGCAACTAGTTTTAATTTTTAATATAACTTAGCTTATTTTCAGTTATTTACAGCTTTTGCTTTCAGCTTTGTAACATTTCCAAGTTTTAATGCAAATTTAAGTTTTTAAGTCAATTTACAATACCAGTGTTAAGTTTCTTAATCATATTGTTTTGTGTTCAAAAAGCTCTCACCACAGCTTACTCATAAGCTGTTTTCATTAAGTAAAAATAAAAGGTTAAGTAGTTAAGAGAAAATCACAAATATCACTCTCAAATATACCACAGCTTATGTTATGGATGATAAGCCAATTCTGGATGGGCTTATGGACTCTCACTAGCTTGTTTTATACAAGCTAGAGCTTGTAGATTCTCTGTTTGACCCTGTTTTGAGCAAGGGTGTTGTAAGTTTTTCTTTTTCTTATTGTTCTTATTTTCTGCAGAACTGTTTTAAGTGCTTATTTTGCTTATTTGCTAGTTGAAAAGTGTTTGTATTACTTTCTTACTTAGTACTGATAGTTCACTTGTTAAAACTGTTAGTTATAAGTTAATACTGCTAGTTCACTTTTGGAGCAGTATTAACTTAAAGCTACCAGTACTAACTCCAAGTTAGTACTGCTAGTTCATTTTCTTGGATTTCAAAGGTAGCAGTACTAACTCAGCACTAGCAGTACTAACTCCAAGTTAGTACTGTCAGTTAAAACTGTTAGTACTGGTGGGCCATTTTAGCTTATCAGCTTATTATTTCAACTTATTTAAGATTTCTTTAGCTTTTTAAAGTAGATTAAGCCTATTTTAGTTTACTGTCTTCAGTAGAACTTATTTGCCCTTTTCAAAATAATTTTAAGAGTTTATCAGTTTTAGTTTTCTAGCTTATTTATCATTTTAGTTTATTTTAGTTGCTTATTCCAATTACTAAGTGCTTATTAAGGTTAAGTGAACTTCTGTTTTAGCTTGTTTGCTTATTTATTATTTCTTTGAGTCTTGTTAGCCTAGCAGTACTAACCTTAAGCTAACAGTACTAACTTTAGCCTAGCAGTACTAACTCCAAGTTAGTACTGGTAGTTAAAACTGTTAGTACTGTTGTTAGTACTGTTGTGTTTATCTTGTTTAATTTAGCTTAATTGTTTTTTGTATTTGCTTATTTAGAGTTAGGTTAGCTCATTTGATTTTTCTTAAGTTTATTTGAGCTTATTTGTGCCTTAGTTTAAAGTTTTAAAGTGGTTTTGTCATTCCTAGCTTTTATGCTTGTTCTAGCTTATGTTCCTTAATTATCTTCTTGTTCAATTGCTTATTAGGTTCAGTATCCAATCATAATTCACACCCTGTCACATTCAAACACAAATCATCATTCGTCTTGCGATTTTCCATTTTAGCCTCGTTGGGACATAACGACCCGGGGACACTCTGTACTGCTTCCGGTTATCTTGCTCTCGCGTGATTTCGTCCTTTGGTGTATTTATATCATATATAGATAGGTTTTAAGGGGTGAGTTTGCGCGAGTCAAATTTTGGCGCCGCTGCCGGGGAGGCTTAAAACGAATTTCATTACATTTGACCATTGTGTTTAAACCTGTGAATATTTTCTTTTATAAAAAAAAATATACTATAAAAAGTACAAAAATATTTTTCATTTTCTTTTATTAGTATAATTATCATACAAAAACAAAAGAAAAACCAAAAATATAAAAACATTTTCCATAAAAAGAAATAAAATTCACAAATTGGTAAAAATACCAAAATATAATATTCTCAATTGAGGTATTATCATAATAATTTCCGGTGAACTTATTGGTTCCCAACTCGAACAAAAGATTTAAAACTTACCATTTGTGTCTCTTACGATATACGGCTCACCTTGAAACGTTAAACAAACTACAAAGTGGGTATAAGGAGGGTTGTTCCTAGGAACTACGACCCGAAAGGAGAAATAAGCTTCGCGCTATTCCTACTCCTCCGCTCACCTGTGCGTTTATCATTTTAAGAGCTACCGTGAAGTAAGTAGATTATTTGGGTTCAAGTTGTCTAGTTTTAGGTTCCTGTCCGTTTAAAATAGATTGTGAATAAACTAAAAAACGAAAAAATCCAAAAAAAATCCACTTTCTTGTTCCTTATTTTAGTTGCATGCGCACTCGTTCTAAGCTCGTAGTCTACACACCAACAAATCAAGTTACTCCTAATCTTGTTGAACCTCCTGAATTGAAGCTGCTAATTTTGAGATCAAGCAAAGGGTAGCTAACTCTTGTCCTACGAAACTAGCAGTTTTGGACTTGACAAAGAGGACCATATGCCCACATCGTTACTTCAATAAAATCCCCTCCTACTTTGACTGGTACTACTAATGTCCCGACCACATCAATAAGTTGATTGCTTTTTCCTTTCTCTTCGAGGGGGCAGCCCGGATATGGCTTGGAAAAGAACCCCCTCGATCATTCAAACATGGGATGTTCTCGTTGACTAAATTCTTATAAATCGTTTCTCCCACCTTCTAAAACGACAAAATCTTCGGAACGAAATTACCAATTTCAAAACAAAGGTTTGATTGAGTCGTTTAGTGAGGCTTGGGATCGATTCAAAGTTCTTCCCGTGCATGTCCACTTCATGGTTTCTCGGAGCTTCACCAATTGATACATTTTACAATGCATTAAAATGTCAATGATCAAGACTCTTTGAATCTCCGTACGCATGACGGGTGGTAAACTTTTGACAAAAGGCCCGCTGTTTGCTCAAGGCATCTCGGAAAGCCAAGTCCAAAGTTCGTAACTCCGAAGCAATTTCTTTGTTGCTAAGTGAGAACATAAGCGCTTCCACCTCCGGAGTAGCTCCCGATTGTTGTACTGAATTGAAAGATATGTTCGAGCTCTACTTCTCGACAAGCAGAACATCTCCAATTCTAGTTCCAGCTCCAGACTCCAATTTGCTCACCGCTCCCGTAAAATCGGGTTGAGGCAAAGTTTTTGGTTACATGCGGTAGGTGCCCAATCTATATCGTAATTGTCCGGCTTACGATAGCAACAATTACCGAGGCAACATCCAAGATATTTTCAATCTCGCAAGCAGCGCAGCAAAAATTTCAACAAGGAAATTCCGGGTTATCGTCGCCACCTATGGCAACCAAATCAGACCACCTGGGTTTTCCTCCCTATGCAATACACAAACAACCAAGCCAACAATCAGGATTCGTTGGAACCTGAAGACCAAAACCCGTGGGAAATGGTACAACCTGGGTCAAATTCCAACGACCTCAGGTTCAACAAACAAGCCCCTATGTATCAACACTCCGGTTAATCAACCAACCAGCATACCAAGCTCCAGCCTCATCAAGCTTCGGCGTGTGTCAAAAAACATGATTTGAGAGCTATGTCAAGGGCTGATGATTGCGGTTATGCAAAATATGCAAAAACCAAATGTCCAAACATAACAGACTTGCTCACCAAAAAAATCGTAAATTCCAACCAAGTTCTTCTTCAAAATTCGGGTACTCTTTCCTTTGCAAACACCGCTTGATAACCCGAATGGAGTGAATGCGAAAGCAATCCACCACCTGATTATAGAAGCGCGTCGTTTCATATGATGGACCTCAAATTCCACCGACGGTGGTGGAACGTTGAATCCGAGGTAACAATAGAGACTCGGTGCTTCCTATACGGATTTAGTACCAATGACGTCCAACCTCAATAGTCCACTGATGATGAACAGTTGTCATGCCTAGAAACAAAAAAGGACTTTTCTTCCATATCCATCTTGGGTAATACATTGGAGAAATCCACGAAAAGGACGTCCGTGTTTTTAGCTTTGATATTATTGGATAAGTTGGCGGATCTCAACTTTCCGACTAATGCTTCGCTGAATGCCATCCTGCACATGGCCTTAGTTCTGCTCCATATGTTCAGAAATCCTTTTAGGAACAACAAGACAAGATCTTAGATTAACCAAAACACCGGTTAATGAAAATTGCTCGGCAGTCATACTAAAGGACATTTCATGAGAAATTAGGAGACAAGGGTAGGTTTTGATAACCGTGTGATTTTCAGAGACTGGATGAATGCTTGGCCATGGCTGATCTCGGTGCAAGCATCAATCTAATGCCACTCTCAGTTTTTGAAAAGCTTTAATCGCAAGGTCTAACCAAAACTTGGATGGTACTCGTGCTAGTCAGGACCGATCAATCTCCACTACCACAGGAATAGCTGAAAGATGTTTTTTTGAAGTTGGAACCTTCTACGTTCCAGCCGTGATTTTGTGGTAGTTGATATGAAGCCGACCAAAGTGTCCCGTTGATTTAGGAAGACCATTATTAAGGAACGGCAAGAGCCTTGATTGATGTCAAACGGTGAAGAGATGACCTTAAAGACATGATGACTACTCCGTGGGGGGGGGGGGAACTTTCAAAGTAGGTGATACGATAAAATTTCTCCTACAATGCCTTGGATAATCATTAACAGGTCGACTTTATTGATATAGACGTTGCAGAGGAATATTCTCAAGGATTGTTTTAGGATTCTCGGAAGTCTTTTAGTATTAGCAAATGAAATTCCACCTCTTACTTTGAACAATTGTTGATACCACTTCTCCCTCCCTCACTCCATTCAAATGGGTATAGTGATTTTCATTCTTGAAGAATTCGGAGGGTTGAACTTTCTGATTACTTTCGTATATATGTCCAGAATTCATGATGCCGAATGTGATCACGAGATTGACATTCTTCTTCTTGAAGCTATCCTGATTTTATAGTTTCACGTGAGCCTTCTTTTACACCTCTTCCCAAACCATGCAGATTTTATTTTCCTGGAAAATAGAAAGAACTTATGATTTGTGAAGCCATAACCAATGAAACCTTCAATTGATGAACCTCCCTTGAGGTCGAGCTCTAGACTTACCTCCCCACCTCGAATATGCATTTTTGGAGGGTGGACAACAAAGTTACGTCATCATTGCTAAAGATTTGAGTGTCGGGGAGGGAAAGCGCTCTCATAAAGGTGTTTGCAGTCCCAACAAGCGATGCCATCGCTTGAAACTCTCCGCTATTCAAGGGTATTGACCCGGTATTTTGTACTCACAATTTTCTAATGGACGAGGACTACCACCAGCGGTTTCCAACATCAGAGCGACGCCCACGGGGTCTGGGTCAAACCCAAAATCCTACGATCGTCATACAAAAAGGATAAAGTTGAAAAACTTCTAAATGCTGGTTATTTACCCTATCTCGGATAGTCCATGGGTAAGCCCGTTACCACTGGGTACCAAAGAAAAGGTGGTTTTACCGTAGTTGAGCAATGAGCACAATGAGTTGATCCCAACTCGATTAGTTACGGATGGTGGAGTATGCAATGACTACGAAAAGTTGAATGAGCCACCCGAATGGACCATTTTCCTCTACCATTTCTGGACCCAAATGCTCGACGAGGCTTGCGGGAAACGAACTACTAGTGTTTTTCTCGTATGGTTTCTCGGGTTATTTTCATACCATTGACCCAAAATGATCAGGGAAAAGACAAATTTACTTGCCCATAGGAACCTTTGCTACCGCGCATGCCTTTGGCCTCTGCAATGCACCAGGCACATTCCAGAGATGTATGATGGCAATCTTCCACGACATGATCGAAAAAACGTTGGAAGTGTTTATGGATGACTTTTCGGTTTTTGGAGTTCTTCTCTACATGCCTAACCCATTTGGAAAAGATGCTTAAGCGGTGTGTGAGACACCAATTTAGCTCTAACTGGGGAGAAAAGCACACTAATTTCATGGTTAAGGAGGCATTGTTCTTGGACATAAAATCTCCAACCAGTCGGAAATTGGGTCGATAGAGCTAAGATTGGTTATCGCCAAGCTCCCGCTCTCACCCGACTACTGTAAAAGGAATCCGTAGTTTGCTTGGGCATGCCGGGGTTTATAGAGATTCATCAGAATTCCTCGAAAATAGCCCGTCCATGACCATTTGCTTGAAAGGAGACTTCGTTTTATTCTCTCAAATAGTGTTGTATGATAAGCATTTATACACTCTCAAATGGATACTCTAAACGAGGCCTTTTTCCAATCACTGATTGCCCCAGTGCGAATGAACCATTTGAACTTGTGTGCGATGCAAAGCGATTTTGCTTAGGTGCAGTCTTGGTGGCAACGTTCCATGAGAAACATTTCAGGACCTAATACACTATGCATGCAAAACAATGAATGAGGAGGAATCACGTTACACCACAAAACAGAGAAGAAATGTTGGCTGTGGTTGTTACGCATTCGAAAAATTCCGATCTTACCTTGTCATGAACCAAAATTGCAACTGTGTATACGGATTCATTCCGCCCTCAAAGTATCTCTTTGCAAAGATAGATTCTAAGGCGAGATTGCTCCGATGGCAGTTCTGCTCCTTCAGAGTTCGATTTGTGTAGTTGACACGAACGGAGCTTAGAGAACTTCGCGGGCTGTCATTATCCGACGTATTAGAGAATCCTCACAAGAATGAGTCCGCGAGAAGAGAAATACCATCGTTCCATTTTAACAAAGTTTCAAACGAAGAAGACAAGAAATAGACAGGAAGTTTTTTTTATTATTAAAATACAATTCGAATTTGACATATTCAGTCCCTGGACTTCAAGCCCAATTCACAATTCATCATTGTTTATTTGTTAATCCTCAAAGTTGAAATAGTTTTACATAGTTAGTCCTTAGAACCTATTTAACAGCCAATTAGTCCTCCAAAGCAAACTGTTATTGCATCGTCCTACAACTTAAATTAACAACCGTTAAGCATTTAACTTGGATTTTAATTACACTGTTAGTCCTTGTTTGTGTTTTAATCAACCGTTAATCATTTTAAGTTGAAAGTGTGGTAACCGTTAGTCATTTTAGCTCATCAATCGTTAACAAAAGTTCAAGTACTTCAAATACAACAACAATTTCACCAACAACAATTCTATTTTCACGGTTTCTTCTTGATTTAGTAAAATCTTGCGAAATACTCACGCGTTTTCTCGGTTTAATCAAGACTTGTAAAATCCTGTAAACTAGATTTCCATACTCAAATCACAACAACAATCACTTTACCTACTTAAGATCTTACAAATCATTTTCACTTCACATTCAATGGAAACGAAAGATACTTTATCTTCGTGTTCGGATTCGGATGAACAAATAATGCAACAAATGCTCAAGCGAGCAAAGATTTTAAATGAACGTTCCATGAACGGTCTTAATGCACTAAGAACAAACTTCCAACTTCTCTCTAAGACAAACCTATTCGGGTCTCCTATAGACCGTGGATTCAAAGGGGAATTTGAACGACTCTTTGGTGAAGAACATCTCACTTTCACATATTCACTCTTACACAACCTAAATAACTTGGAAAAGCAACTCATCAAAGAAACACTTCCTGAAGCAGATTCCAAGTGTGCCTTAAGTGCACTCAAAACTCAGTGTGCAATTTTCTTTCATTCAGAGTTATTAAAGCTTACAGATTATGATGGTCAACACCCAAGAGAGATTTTAAAAGAATACACTCGAATGGAAGCTCACTCTTTCAAAGAATTGATAATTAAGAACATGGACTTCATTGAGTAATATATAATTGAAAGAGCACTTCATGATTAAGAGATCCAAAATAAGTTGAAAAGGATGCATGAAAGAAAGTTGCAGATTCAAGAGTGCAAAGTTCAAAAGGTTAAAGCAACGGATCTAGTTTAAGGAGACTACAGCAGTAAAAGATTCTGTATCTGAGACACACTAAGGGAATGATCAGCAGTTACTAGAAGAATCAAAGCAACACATTTGGAGATGAAAAATGAATACAATGACAAAGGCACTTCTGGGGATGATACAACCATCAGGCCTTCCTATGACACAAAACCAATGGCTGAGGTACCATATACTACTGAATATGATGTGTTTGCTGTTGAAACTCAACATCCTGAGCAACTTAAAAACATGAATGATACATCTTTGATGGAAAAGGTTGATAGCAATACCACACCTAATTCATCAGATATATGTAATAATGAATTCAAGGATGACCAGAATGCTGATAATCATGAAAGTGAGTATGTTGTGCTTGCTGACTTAATTGCAAATTTAAAATTTGACATTGATGAAAACAAAAAGATTCAAAAGAAATTAAGGAACGCAAACGCATCACTGACTCAAGAATTAAAAGAGTGCAAATCTACTCTTAATGAGACTAATATAACTCTGGAGGAGTCTAATAGTACTCGGGATAGCTGCCTAATTGCACTTCAAAACAAAGAGATTAAGCTTGATAAGTACAAGACCTACCTTAATCGTATAACTGAATATGACACACTTGAACGAAAATTAAAAGACACTCAAGGACTATTAGCTCAAAAAGAAAATGACATAAAAGAAGGTTTGAAATTAAAAGCATATGAAATTTATGTTGCCAATAAGAAACATGATGAGTTAGTCAAACAGAGTCTTTTAACAAAATCAAGTTACGAAGGTCTTGTCAAAGGGAAAAATAAGGTAATAAAGGATTTGAAACTTAAGGAAGAAAACAATATTGACAAATTGATTACGATGGAAAAGCAATTAAGCTTTTGAACAAAATTGTTTATAAACGAAATCAATCAATTCAAACCATTCATATGTTAGCTCCTAAAGGCTCAACATATAATGGAATACCAACTTTTGTAAATACTATGTACCTCAAGAAAGCTCAATCTAAAAAGCCATGTTTATATGAGATCCCATATGACACATCTGATTTGCAAACAGATTTACCCCTGACAGGGAAGAGACCTTGACTCTTGAACAAGAGAGTAGATCAAAATTGAATAAAGACTTAGCGAAACCATACGACTACACAAAGTAAAATAGTCTTTATGAAAATTTTAAACCATCGTCAAGGGAATACCTTGATCAGTTGGCACACACGCAAATGAAGTTCGAAAGAAAACATGGAGAAAATCCTTTGTAAAAACTAAACCTAACATTGTTAAAAACATCGGTTTTCTACCTACAGGAAAGTCAATAAGCAAGAGTAGACAAGCTTACAATGTAATGACTAATAACATAAATCATTTTAAACTAATTGTTGATCAAGCTTGGGCAAAACATGTTGCTGATAAATTTTGTGACCCAACTCCTCAAGATATGACCGTTCTTGTAAAAAAATGTTTGATGCCTCTTGCAATAAAGACACAAAATGATAGTTTTAAATTTGTTCATGAACATAAACAAGAGATGTTTGCTGATTTACAGTATGTTCAATCACTTGAAAAAGAGATTGACAAACTTGAATCTGACAAAGTTGATTTTTTTAAACATATATGATCTACTTCCCCAAGAGTGTGTTTCAAAGGATGTTATGTGTTCTTATTTGCATTCTTTATCTGATTTTGATGCTTACAATGAATTGCAATGTTTGTATCACCATAAAATCAAAGAATGTGACTGTCTTGTAGAAAAGCTTTCTAAACAAACTGAAACTTTTAGTAAAGAAGTTTATAATGAACTTTCCTGAAGTTTTGCTAAATTAGAAAAACAATTGATTTCTCTTTAACTTGCTTTACAACAATGTCAATAACTGTTGGGCCAATTTAGTGCCTAATTGTCCATGGTTAAGGATTTGTATGAAAAATATCCTAAGTAGTTAATTAAGTTGCTGAACATGTTTATGTTCAGTGAATCATCCTCAAGTAGTCCTTCAGAGTCTGAATAAATAGACTTGGCACAAACTAAGGCAATTCTCAGCGAGTAAAGAAAGGTCCAGGTCAGGATGATGGAGTTAGTAAGTGTCGACAAATAGCTTACTAACTCCCTGAAGACCATCACTACAACTTGAAGATTAACATTGGTGGGAACTTCCTTAAAGCTAAAAGCAAAGGAAGACATAAACTACAAGAGTGGTTTACTTGTACTTTATGTAAGTAAAAGTTTTATCTTTCTCAAATGCATAAAGAAGAAAAGATGGACAAAAGTACAAGCAAATAGTTAAAATAACTATTTTCTTTTGTACTTTTTCAAGATAAGGATCAAAAAGAAAGCCAATAATATAAACATCCAAGCACAGGGGAAAGGGCAAAGTCAAAAAGTCAGCACATGAAGAAACTACAATTGCTGGGGCTCTATGTAACTGCCAAACCTCATAGATGTATTGCAAAAGAAAGGACAATCGGGTGAAATTTCAAAACTAGGCGAGTTTGTTATAGAAGTGTTGGGATCAAAACAAAATACCTGCCAACATACCCAAACTTCTTTATTCCCGCACCAAAAACAAATAACCAGGTACTAATCTAGGCAACTTTGGACATGTCGCTCCCATACCATCTACAACTGACAACAACCACTACATAACCCATATGAAAAATCACTTTCAAACCACTCTTTCAACCCCCACCCCTAGTTTATAAAGTGCCAAGTTGGCAATCCTTCACCATTCCAAGGTTTTTCGAGGCCTGAAGATTGTCCTTACAAAGAAGCTCAAAGTAGAATAAAGGATGGGATTGCTTTAAGATCTTAACATCCATAACAACGCTACACGTTCGTTTTTTATCTCTAGCAAAGAAGATACAAGCTGCACCGTCCAATGACTTTCGGCTATAAATAGAGCCTTTTTGTAGCCTTTGAGCATCTAGGTTTTTATGTAGTTTTTTAGTTTTTAATTAATTTCTAGTTTTTAAACTGAGCTTATTTTAAGTATTTACAGCTTTTAATTTCAATCTTGTATAACCTTTTAAGTTTATGCAAAGGTTTTTGAGTTTTTAAGTCAATTTACATTACCAGGTTGAGTTTCTACGCATATTGTTCCGTGTATTCAAAAAAGCTTATAACCACAGCTTACTATAAGTGTTTCATTAAGTAAAATACAAAAGTTAAGTTAGTTTAGGAAAACCTCAAATATCACTCTAAAGTATACACACAGCTGTACTGTTTAGGATGATATAGCCAATTGCGGGGATGGCTTATGGACTCTCACTAGTTGTTTTATGCAAGCTAGGCTGTGAAGCATGTTTGACCCTGTTTTGAGCAAGGGTGTTGTAAGTCTCTTTTTTTTTCTTATTTACTGTAGAACTGCTTATTAGTGCTTATTTATTGACTAAAAACTGTTTATAAGTATTCTATTGTTAGATTTAACAATATGTTTTATATAATTAGGATTCAATCAGCTTAATAATAAAGAAAAAATGATTTGTGAAAACTTTAAGGGGATTTGATACTATCAGTATTAACATCTTTAGTTAGTACCTGATAGTTCATTTTTGCTATTTTTTTCACTAGCAGAGTACTAACTAAAGCTACCAGTACTAACTCAAAGTGTAGTATGTTAGTTTTAAAACAGTTAGTACTTGGTAGTTCAATTTAGATATAGTAGATACCCAGCTTATTATTTCAGCTTGTTTAAAATTTCCTTAGCTTTTTAGAGTAGATTAAACCATTTTCCTTTACTGTTTTTAGGAGTAAGCTTAGTAAGCTTATTTAAGTTTATTTGAGCTTTTTCAATAATGTATCAGTTTGTAGCTTTTTAGCTTATTTGACATTTTAGTTTATTCTAGTCGTTCATTCCTATTACTAAGTGCTTATTAAGGTTAGTGGAACTTCTGTTTTAGCTTATCTGCTTATTTATTGTAATTTGTGTTTTGTTAGACTTAGTCTAGTAGTACTTAAGCTAATATTACTAACTCAGCTAGCAGTACTAACTCAAAGTTAGTACGGTAAGTTAATACTGTTAGTACTGTTGTTAGTACTGTTTGTTTTAAAATACCCCCCCACACCCCACATTTAGTTATTGCTTTTTGTATTTGCTCCCACCACCTGAGATAGTTTAGCTTATTTAATTTGTCTTAAGTTTATTTAAGCTTATTTTATCTAACTATATCCCGTTTTATAGCGTTTTTGCATTCCTTATGCTTGTATTCTACAACCCTAAAACTTTTCTTTGCTCATTTTTTATGAGAGATATTCTAGATTATCAGTCATTAGTGCCCAATCATTCCTTGTCAATATTCAAACACAATCATCAATCGTCTCTCGATCTTCCATCTACAGCCTCGGTTGGGAAATATAAAGACCTGGGAACACTATATAATAATTCCGGAATTCTCATTGCTCTCGCGTGTTTTCGTTCCCTTGTTGTGTGTTTTGATATATGTTTACGTTTTATTACACACAATAATAAGGGTGAGTTCGCGCGGGTTCTTTGTCACATTTTGGCTGCCGACTTGCCGTGGGAGGCTGTGAAACGATTATCGTTACTTTTGGTAATTTGTGGTTTAATCCGGTGAATATTTTCTTTATTAAAAACATAAAAGTACAAAAAATATTTTTTTTTCTAGTATAATTATCATATTAAAAAAACAAAAGAATAAAAACCAAAATAATATTAAAAAAAATTTCCATAAAAAAGATATAAAAATTCACAAATGGTTTTAAAAATACAAAATTAAGAATATTCTCAATAGAGGTATTATCATATAACTTCCGGTGAACTTCATTGGTTCATATAAGATCGAACAAATAGATAGATATAAAACATGTCTATTTGTGTCTCTTACGACATTTTTTACGGCTCACCTGAAAGTTTAGAAACCTCTAACATTGTGGTATATAAGGCGGTTGTTCAATTAAATTACGGACCCCGAAAGGAGAAATAAGTCCTTCGCGTTCCCCCCCCTATTCCCTCATCCTACGCTCACTGTGCGTTTATCTTTTTGAGAGTAACGTTGAAGTAGTAGATTATTAAAGTCCTAATGTTTATTCATTGTACGTTAAAAATCATGTGATAAATCATTTAAATCCATAAAAACAAAATTAGTGTAAATTTTCTTTTTTTATTTCTATTGTTGTGCATGCGCACTCGTTCTCTAAGCCCGTAAACATCGACAACAGCAAGGTACACTACAGAAATTCTGTTTTGAACCACCAAACTTGAGAGATAACCAATAACAAACCTCTCCAAAGATTACCATTGCTGATAATCGAATCTATCGCAGAATTGCTCCAGGCATACACACCGAGGATTCACGAAGGACGCAATTGTTGGTTCTGATAAATCGAGGTTAGCAGGAAAATTTTTGAGATCAAGCATGGGTTGATACTCTGTACAGAACAAGCAGTTTTCGGGAAATGACAAAGAGGTCCCACATGCCACATCCGTACTTCAATAAAATCACTCTATTAGAGATATCCTAATGTCCCACGTCCACATTCAATTAAGTTGATGCTTTTCCCTTTCTCTCTCGAGGGGGCAGCCCGGATATGGCTTGAGAAATTTACCCCCTTGATCAATTCAGACATGGGATGACTCGTTGTTAAATTTATCATCATTGTGTATTCCCACCTCTCATAAACGTGACATATCTTCGGAACGAAAATTACTATTTCAAACTAAGTTAACTCAGTCTATGCAGTCCCCCAAACCCCCCCCCCTCTCCCGGCATTGACTATAGAACTTGATCTATTCAAAGCTCTACTCAGAGCATGTCACATCCTGTGTTCTCGGAGCTTCACTCAGCTTAGCATACATTTGTGTTACAATTCTTAAATTGTGAATGTGTCATATAGACATAATAGTATTGACCCCCCCACCTCCAGCAGGTTGTAATATATATATAACATGGACAAAAGGTTCACCCCGCTGATTGCTTCAAGCATAATCGAAAGCCAGTCCAAAGTTCTGTCACTCTCGAAGCAAAGCCATTGGCTAAAAAGTGAGTACGAGTCGCTTCCACCTCGGAGTTATCTCCCGTGCATTGTGTTCCACCCCCCCCCCCCTGTCCCCCCCCCCCTCCCTGCCCCCCACCCCCCCCCCCCCCCCCCCCCTCCCCCCCCCTATGTTTAGAGTCTACTCTTCCACGCGACAAGACAGACATCTCCAAGTGTCCCAGGGGGCTCAACGCTACCGTAAAACCGACGGTTGAGCCAAAGTTGTGTTACCTGACGGTGGTGCCCAACTCATATGTAATTGTGAGGCTACCGATCGTAGCAACAAATCTACCGTCCCCCCCCCTCCCCCCCCCCTAACATCCAAGAATAGTGTTTCGCCAAGCAGCCGCCAGCAAAAATTTCAACAAGGCAATGTCCGTTGTACCGTACGCACCGATGGCTGTGTGTCATGTGTCAGACCACCGGGTGTGTTCCTCCCAATGCAACACAATAGACCAAGCACAACAATCAGAATCGTTGGAACAAAAACCACAAAAAATCAGCTGGGCGAATTGGATACAAACAAGGGTCAAATCCAACGACACACAGGTGTTCACTCATCTACAACAATGTCTAAGACATACATCTATTAATGAAAGTAGAGTCACTCACCAGTCTTGCAAAGTAATCAACCACCCAGCTTACCAAGCTCCAGTCTCATCAAGCTTCGGAGTTACTTTGTGTCAATAACGATTTTGAGAGCTATGGTCAAGGCTAATTGGATGCGGTTGATTATGCAAAACATGAAAAACAAAATGTCCAACATACCGACTTGCTCCACCAAAATTGTGAATTCTTAACTAGAGTTTACTTTAATTTAGGGTTCTCTACACCTAGCTAAACACCATTGCTAAACGAAGGGTGAATGAATTGAAAAGCAATCACCACCAGAAGAGGTTGTTTCTATGATGGACCTCAAATTCAACACTACCGTGGGTGGAAGTTGAAACCGAGGTGACAAAGGACAAAAAACACGGTGCTTAACTACGGATAGTACCAAAGACGTACCAACTTTGATAGTCTATGTTGAGGGGGGGGCTGATGATACTGTTTGTCATGGCCTTAGAATAAAATGGACTTTTCACCGTATCCATTAGGGTAAAACAAGGAGATGTCAAATGTCGCGAAAAGGTCGGACCTTTTTAGCTTTGAAATTTATGGAAAATTTTTCGGTCTCCACTTCGAGCTAAGCTTCGCGTAATGCTCATCATGAACTTGACTAAAGTTTGCGCCGATGTTCAGAAAGCTTCTTGAACAAACAAGGACAAGCTCTTGGAAATTACCAAAACTCATGGTGTTTAATGAAATTGCTTCGGCATAGTCTTCCTAATGACATTTCCCGAAAAATTAGGAGAACCGGGTTGTTTCTGTTTCCGGTGTGTTTTTCCCAGAGGTGGTTGATAAATGATTGGCCCATGGCCGTTCTAGGCACAAGCATCTATCTATTGCACTCTCCGTTTTTGTAAAAAGCTTAATCTCAAAGATAACCAAAACTAGGAGGATTCTGGAGTTTAGCAGTATAAACCGATCAGTCTCCACTTTCCTAACGGCATAGCCGAAGATGTTTTTGTTGATGGTATGGAACCTTGTATTTTCCACTGATTTTTGTCGGGTTAGTTGACTATGATGCGACAATAGAGTCCGTTGATTTTAGGAAGACCATTTTTAGAACCGGCAATGAGCTCTTGATTGATTGTACACGGAGAATAGTATGATCCTTAAGACATGATGACCAAATCGTGACTGTCAATGTAGGTGGATACGAAAAAATTTCTCCTACAATGCCATGGAATCAGTTTAACAAGGCTCGACTTTTATTGTTATAGGCTTGTGAGAAGATTCTCAAGAGATTTTAGGATTCTGGAAGTTTAAACATATGTAATTACCGATTTCACTTTGAACCGATTGTTGATATCCACTTCTCCACACTCACTCCAATTTGAGGGTAGTGATTTCATTCTTGAGAAATCGAGGCAGAACTTTCGGATACTTCGTTAGGTCTGGAATTGATGATGCGAATGTTGATCCCGACGAGAGAGGAGTTCTTCTTCTTGAAGACATCCATGAACAGTGAGCCTTATCTCACTTCCTAAACATGCAATTTATTTTCCTGTGGTAGAAACAGGACTTAAGATTTGTGAAGCCAATCGATGAAACATTCAATTGATGAACCTCCTGATGGTCGAGCTCAAGGACTTACCTCCCCACCTCGAAATATGCAGTTGTAGAGGGTGACAACAAGATTACAAGTCATATTGCTATAGGATTTGAGTGTCTGGGAAAAAAAAGCCGCTCTCATTAAAGGTGTTACAGTCCAACAAGCGAGCCAACGCTTGGAAACTCTCGATATCAAGGGTATTAACCCAGAATTTTTGTACTCATTAAGAATTCTAATGGAAGAGGACTAACACTCCAGCGCGTCCAACCTGAGAAGAGACGGGGTAAACCCAAAAATCCACGGATGTCATAAAAAAGAAGTGAAAAACTTCTTGAGCCTGGATTAATTTACCCTATCTCTGATTGTCCCTGGGTAAGCCGGTACACTGTTGTACCAATGAAAAGGTGGTTTTACCGTAGTGAGATTGATCAAAATGAGTTTGATCCCTACTGATTTGTTACGGGATGGCGGTGGGTATGCATAGACTAACGAAAGTTGAATGAAGCCACCGAAAAAGCCATTTTCCACTACCATTCATGGAGACCACAAATGCTTGAGAGGCTTGCGGGGAACGAATACTATTGCTTGATGGTTTCTCAGGTTATTTTCAAATACCCATCGACCCAAATGATCAGGAAAAGACAACATTTACTTGCCCATACGGAACCTTTGCCTACCGCCGCATGCCCTTTGGCCTCTGCAATGCACCAGGCACATTCCAGAGATGTATGATGGCAATCTTCCACGACATGATCGAAAAAACGATGGAAGTGTTTATGGATGACTTTTCGGTTTTTGGAAGTTCTTTCTCTACATGCCTAACCCATTTGGAAAAGATGCTTAAGCGGTGTGAAGACACCAATTTAGCTCTAAACTGGGAGAAAAGCCATTTCATGGTTAAGGAAGGCATTGTTCTTGGACATAAAATCTCCAAGTCAGGAATTGAGGTCGATCGAGCTAAGATTGACGTTATCGCCAAGCTCCCTCACCCGACTACTGTAAAAGGTGTCCGTAGTTTTCTTGGGCATGCCGGGTTTTATAGAAGATTCATCCAGAATTTCTCAAAAATAGCCCGTCCCATGACCCATTTGCTTGAAAAAGAGACTCCGTTTTATTTCTCCAAAGAGTGTATTGAAGCATTTAACACTCTCAAAAAGAATCTAACCGAGGCTCCAATCCTGATTGCCCCAGACTGGAATGAACCATTTGAACTTATGTGCGATGCAAGCGATTTCGCCTTAGGTGCAGTCTTGGGGCAACGTCATGAGAAACATTTCAGGCCTATACATTATGCAAGTAAAACAATGAATGAGGCGGAATCACGTTACACCACGACAGAGAAAGAAATGTTAGCCGTGGTGTACGCATTCGAAAAATTCCGATCTTACCTTGTCATGAACAAATGCACTGTGTATACGGATCATTCCGCCCTCAAGTATCTCTTTGCTAAGAAAGATTCTAAGGCGAGATTGCTCCGATGGGTTCTGCTCCTTCAAGAGTTCGACTTTGATGTAGTTGACACAAAAGGAGCTGAGAACCTAGCGGCTGATCATCTATCACGATTAGAGAATCCTCACAAGAATGAGCTCGATCCAAAAGAGATAAATGAAAAATTTCCTCTGGAAACTCTTAGTTCGATTGCTGCTCTTGATTCTAGTACCCCATGGTTTGCTGACATCGCAAACTACCATGCGGGAAATTTCGTGATCAAAGGGATGTCAACCCAGCAGAAAAGAAAATTCTTCAAAGATGTGAAGCATTATTTCTGGGAAGATCCCTTTCTGTTTAAAATCTGTGCGGATCAAGTTATTCGACGTTGTGTTTTTGGCAAAGAAGCCCATGACATCCTCATGGCTTGCCATAATGGTCCCACCGGTGGACATCACGGTGCTAACTACACAGCAAGAAAAGTCTTCGATTCCGGATTCTTTTGGCCCACAATCTACAAAGATGCCCATGAGTTGGTTAAAAACTGCAACTCATGCCAGCGTCAAGGAAAAATTTCACAACGTGATGAGATGCCACAAAATTCCATCCAAGTTTGTGAAATCTTTGACGTCTGGGGCATTGACTTTATGGGGCCATTCCCATCATCCAAAGGCAACAAATACATCCTCGTGGCCGTTGATTATTTATCAAAATGGGTTGAAGCAAAAGCGCTCCCCACCAATGACGCCCGAGTTGTTTGTAAATTTCTTAAATCTCTCTTCGCCAGATTCGGTGCCCCTCGTGCAATCATAAGTGATCGCGGAACCCATTTTTGCAATGACCAATTTGCAAAGGTCATGCTTAAATACGGAGTCACTCATCGTCTCTCCACCGCGTATCATCCACAAACAAGTGGACAAGTTGAGGTATCCAATCGTGGTTTGAAACGAATTCTTGAAAGGACCGTGGGCGAAAATCGTGCCTCTTGGTCGGATAAATTAGATGACGCACTTTGGGCTTTCCGCACAGCTTACAAAACACCCATCGGGTGTACTCCATACAAGTTAGTCTACGGAAAAGCCTGCCATCTGCCAATTGAGTTAGAACACAAGGCCTACTGGGCCTTAAAACATACAAACTTTGATCTGAAAACCGCTGGTGACCATAGGAAAGTTCAACTGAATGAACTTAATGAGCTCCGTGATGAAGCTTATGAGAACTCTTTGATCTATAAAGAAAAGACAAAGAGGATTCACGACTCCAAGATCAAGAACCGCGTTTTCAACGTCGGTGATCGAGTCCTCCTCTTTAACTCTAGATTGAAGATTTTCTCAGGAAAGCTTAAAACCCGCTGGTCAGGACCATTCACCATCACTCAAGTCTTTCCTTACGGCACTGTTGAGCTATCTCAAGCCAACGGGCCGAAT
This sequence comes from Tanacetum coccineum, assembly GCA_026074375.1. Lineage (NCBI taxonomy): Eukaryota > Viridiplantae > Streptophyta > Magnoliopsida > Asterales > Asteraceae > Tanacetum > Tanacetum coccineum. The sequence continues at coordinate 72,465 of BQNB010007084.1, forward strand.
TTCAAAGTGAATGGTCATCGTGTTAAGCACTACTTTGGAGGGGACGTACCACAATTGGTAGTCCCGGATCTCCAAACATTCCCTAATGTCCAATAAATTCAGGTGACGGGTCAAGCGTCGGGACCTAAAACAAGCGCTTCGTGGTGGGAGGCACCGGACCATGCTTATCGTAATAGTTGTATAAGAACTAAATAAGTGATTTCCTTGTTTGTGTGAATGTCGCCTCTTACCATATTTTCCCGTGTTTATGTGTTGTGTTGTTAATTGTCCAGGATTGCCCGGATTTGAAGGCTCCTCGTGTACTCGCTCGGTTTTGTCTAGAAGAGCGATCACTCGAGCTTAAAATCCTCCCGTCAGCTATCATTTTGGAGCCCGATATCCTAATCTAATCGATCTAACGTTTTATCATTTGGCATACTTCATAAACCCTTAGGATAAACGTATTACCCTTCAAAACATCGAGGACGAAGTTTAGTACGTAGTGGGGGGGGTATCTTCGAATTGATTGTTGCCCTGCAACATTGTTACTCCAAAATGTAATCCCGTATTTTCAACCAAACTTTTTGCAAAAAATATCAAAAAAAAAAAACGAAAATAGAGTAATCTCAAATTTCAAAAATAAATAAGTGTTTTTGTCCACAAGTTTTTTGACTTTTCTTTGGTAGAATAGAATAATTATTTTGACAAAGTCCATCGGGCGTATTGAGCCCTAGCTAGTTTCCTTCAGGCCGAGCTTTCACATGTCACGATTCCTATTGCCTTTTAATTTTAAAAAGGTGAAGAACAAGAAATGAAGAGTTTAAATCAAAGTTTATGGTGTTAAGCAGATTCGTCTCAAAACCATATGAAAATACTTTGTGATCTTTTTTCTTCCTCTGCGCGCCTAAGCTTCTAAATCCACCTAATCATATCTCATCTTGCTTGTTCACCAAGTCAATCGATGTTTTCAAAAAAGCTTCAAATTTGCATCTTGAATCTTTAAAAGCAAGGTTTCGAAAGATTAAAAAATGGCCAAAGAAGCATGAATAAAGTATGAATGGCGCGCGGCGCGCGCGATGCGCGCGAATATTGTAATTATTGCCAAAGAACAGCATAAACATTTGATCATATGGAGCTATAAAAAGATGTGTCGTGATATCCCACTTCGCTAACCACGAGGTGGGGGTTCAAACTAAGGACCGTCTTTTACTCTGAAGGGATTTGGCGTGTTGTGGATAATATCTAACTTGGAAAAAAAGGTCTATGGTGCGGATCAAACTAAAACCAAAACCAAAAAAATAAAGAACCCTTAGCCATATTAGGAAGAAGGTGGTTGATGTGATTTCCCACTACGCAGCAAACGGGGTGGGTTTTCAAACAATGAAACACCAGTCTTTGGTATGTGATATCCTACTAGGGAGGTGAGGCCCCAGGTAGGTGTTCAAACTAAGCGCGCGCGCGAATTCCTAGCTTTAACGAAACTTATGAAAGATAAATATTTAGCAAAAAGTTCCTAAGGTTTAAAATCAAGTTACAAGTACCTAAAGGAGTTTGCTTTGAGTACGGAGATTCATCATGGAATTAATGACTAAGAAAATAAGTTGATCAAAAGGTAAAAACGCGCACCACAACATTTTCAAATCATATACCCGATTATGGAAGGTAAAAATTCACAAGTCATAAGTATGAGGGCATAACATCTAGAAACTAATATCGATCACTGATCTAGTTTAATTGCTTAGCTTGGGACTTGTGAAAAAAAATCGGGAAACGATGAAAATAATCCGTCCGGACGTCCGTTAGGATTAGTTCTAACTAAAACGAACCATTCTCATTCTATGATCCCATTGTTGATAAATAAAGGAAGTCAAACTTGTATAAAAAAAAAAAAAAAATAAAAAAATTTAGAGTAGTTGTGTAAATATAAAAATTGGTGAGAACCGGGACTTATCGAGGCTATTGATCTCTTTTATCCCTGTTGATTAACGCTTGGCTAAGGCTACTTTTCCAGTTATAACTCCGAGATGGGATTTAATTTTTGGTTCTCAAGTGCTTACCTTTCATAGCATTGCCGTGGGACACGCAACATCTTAAGTTTTGGGGGATTTGTAGTGCTTAATTACAACATACCTTTTATTTTTAGTAAAAATTAACCAAAAACCTTTAAAAACAAAGCTAAAATAAACCAAAGAAACGGACAAAAAATCGCCAAATATATGCTTGTTTTGCTAAATGTGTTGTGCAGGAAACGGATAATCTCCACAAAAGGACGAAAAAAAAAAAAAACCAAATTACAAAAAAGAGAGATCAAATACTAGGACACACACGGGATGAAAAGTGTGTGATCGAAGCCAATCAAAAAAATCAAGTTACTTACCCTACTCCGAGAACGAAGAAAAAGCAAAACGAAAAAATATAACTTGAGGGTCAAAAAATGCCCAAACCCCTAAGTTATAATTATTATATAAACCACGGACTGATTACGCAAATTTGGGAAACTTCATTTATAAAAGAAATAAAAGGGGAAAATAGATAATGAAATGAAGAGATGATGTGGATGGCAGCCTTTCCTTGTACAACAAACCAAACATACCCTTAATACAATCTTCAACCTCTCTCTGTCACAACCCAACTGCAAAATACCCTTCCCACTTTCTCCCGCCAATACCAAAACCAGCCCGCACCCTGTTTTGCTCCCATACTTCTCTGCAAAAATCACTCAACAAACAACCCTACTACTACCCCCCAGCTTTATAAAAGTCCATGTTGGCAAGTCCCTCTCCATTCCAAAAAAGCATATTTCGATGTGCTGAATTGCACCAAACGAAGCTCAAAAGAAAATCAAAGGCTGGGGGGGATTTGCTTTAAGAAATTCACCTCACACAACTAGCCACACTTGGTTTTATTCTCTTCCAAGGTAGCACACAAGCTGGCAAGTCCAAGACTTCGGCTATAAATCGAGCTTTTTGTAAGCCTTTGAGGCAGTCGAGTTTTTAGATTTAGTTTTTTAGTAAGGTTAGTTTTATTTTAAGGGGGTGGTTGAAGTTTAGTAGGGTGTTGTTGTAGTGTAAGAAGTTGGGTATAGGGTTGTTTTTGGGTTTGTAGGTTTTAGGTTTAGGGTGGTTTGTTTTTGTTTTTGTTAGGTTAGTTTAGTTTAGTTTTTTTGTGTTTTTATCTTAGTAATCATTTTTATTTTAATAATTTTAGTATTTAAGTCATTTAAAACAAGCTTTTACTTTCCAGCTTTGTAACATTTTCAAGTTTTAATGCAAGTTTGAGTTTTCAAGTCAATTTACCATTTCAAGTGTTAAGTTTCTTAATTGTGTTGTATTTGTGTTTCAAAAAGCTCTCAACACAGCTTGGTTATAAGCTTGCACCCTAATTAAGTAAGTTTTAAAAAAGTTAAGTTATATAAGGAGAAAATTTAACAAATAAATCACTCTCACAATATACCACAGCTTTATGTTTATGGATAGATAAGCCAGTTCCTGGAATGGGCTTATGGAACTCTCACTAGCTTTGTTTTAATACAACCTAGAGCTTGTAGATTCATTGTTTAGACCCTAGTGTTTTGAGCAAGGGTGTATAAGTCCTCTCATTTCTTTCTTACTTATCCTATTGCAAAAAAGAACTGCTAGTTTATTTAATACAACTGTTGGTTTAAGTTAATACTGCTAGACCAATTCATGCTTATTTAAGTGCTTATTATTGATTAATAATTGCTTATAAGTGTTTTACTTTGTTATTTGATAATCCTATTTTTAATTAGTTGAACTTAAAATGATTTTTGGGAATATTCAAAGGCTGTTTGAACAAGCCAGTTACTAAACTCCCAATTTAGTACTGCTAAAGTTCATCTTTAGAGACAGTACTAACTCCACACTAGCAGTACTAACTCTAAGTTAGTACTGGTAGTTCACTTTTTGGAATAGCACTAACTTAATACTACCAGTACTAACTCTAAGTTAATACTGTTAGTCTTAACTGTTAGTACTGGTTGTTCAACTTAGCTTATCAGCTTATAATTTCATTTATTTAAGATTTCCTTAGCCTTTTTAGAGTAGATAAAACCATTTACCCTCCTTTACTTTCCTTTAGGGTAAGCTTATTAAAGCTTATAATTCAATTTCCAGCTTAAGTTCTTGTTTAATTTTTATGTGCATTTACTTTCAGTAGTAATTCCCAATCATTCCTTGTGACAATTTAAACACCTATCATCAATCGTTCTGAGATTTTCCATTTCAGCCTCGTTGGGACATAACGACCCGGGAACACTCTATACTGCTTCCGGTTTTCTTGATCTCGCGGGTTCTGATCCTTTTTGTGTATTTATATTTACTTATTGACACATAAAAAGGAGGGTTGGTTCGCGCGTAGTCAACAGGTGTTGTGGATCCAAAATCAAATGCTTGATTATGGGTTCAATTTCATGAACACCAAGATTCACATTGATAATGAAAGCACCATTTATATTGTGAAGAATCTAGTGTTTCATTCTAAAACCAAGCACATTGAAATAAGGCACCATTTCATCCGAGATTCTTATGAGAAAAGGCTCATTCAAGTAATTAGGATACATAGAGATCACAATGTTGTTGATCTACTCACAAAGGTATTTAATGTTAGCAGGTTTAACTTTCTGATTGCTAGCATTGGATTACTTAATCTCTGAAGATGTGTTTGTTAGATTTATGATTGATGTGGTTTGAAAATGGTATTAGTGATGAATTTGGAGTTAAAACTGGTAGTTGTAAGGTTAATGCTGCTAGGCAGTATTTGGTGCTGTTGGGCGAAAGTTAGTACTGCTAGGCAAAAGTTAGTACTGCTGAGCCAAAGTTAGTACTGCTGGGTTACCGTTACTGCTGCTTGTTACCGTTGGGGATAATACTGCTGAGGGGGGTAGTGTAAATATAACGGTTTCTTCGCTAGTAGGTTTGCTATTCACTCTATAAAACCGTTCTCCATTATACAGTAACTTTATCTAATTCTCTCATATGCTCTCATTTATAACCCTATTCGTTTCATCGCGATTATCAAATTAATCATCAATGGCTGTTTCTATAATTTGTTGACCAACACCAACATGGTGGCACTGCTTTTGGAAGAACAGATGGGAATGTAATGTTTCGATTAGATAGGGACTTTCTTACTACTAGCCCTATACACTATGCCTTGACTGTAAGTCCTACTATCTATGCTTCCTATATTGAACAGTTTTGGAATACTGCACATTCTCAAACAGTCAATGATATGAAGCAAATTCATGCCACAGTTGATGGCAAGACAGTAGTAATATCATAATCATCAGTAAGGAGTGATCTTCACTTTAATGATGAAGATGGTATTACTTGTCTAACAAATAAAACTATTTTTAAAAATGTTGCATTGATGAGGTATGAGAGTGATTCTGACCAACTTACTTTTCAAAAATCTATCTTCTCCCCTTAATGGAAGTACCTCATACATACCATTTTACACTGCTTAAGTTCAAAATCTACTTCTTGGAATGAATTTTCCACTAATATAGCATCTGCAGTCATTTGTTTAGCTAATGGTCAAAAGTTTAACTTTTCTAAACTAATTTTTGATGGTATGTTGAGGAACTTGGATACCAATACAAAGAAATTTTTAATGTATCCAAGGTTTTTACAACTCTTTTTGAATAATCAGATTTCTCTTATAAAACCTTTAATGATATTTATAAAACACCTGTACATACTAAAAAGGTTTTCACTAACATAAAAAGAAAAGGAAAAGATTTTTCAAGAAGAATTACTCCATTGTTTGCATCAATGTTGGTACCACCAGTAGTAGAGGGTGAAGGTTCAGGACAACCCACTAAACCCCAACTAGCACCTTTTATTACTCAACCCATTATTGAAGAACAAATCCCTGTTACTGAATCTTCATCACCCCAAAATACTCAAACACCTAGGCAAGCCTTACAAGAGGACACTCAGATACCTCAGACTAGTGTGCCTATACCAAATGTAGCAGGTAAGGTTGTCTTTAAGGAGTGGGATGACAGAGTGGTGAGGGCTACCACTACTGCTGCTAGCTTAGATGCAGCACAAGCTAGTGGTAACATAACTAAGACTCAATCCATGGCAATGTCTAATGATCCTCTTTCTCTGAAAATTGGTTCAGGTGACAGACCCAGGTGCCAAGAAGCTATGGGGGTATCATTGTTCAGACAAGGTCTGAGAGGGCATCTAAATATTCCTATGATTCACCTCTCCCAGGAGTTAACACACCTGGAAGTGACGAGGAAAGGATTGAACGTCAGGAATTAACGGATAATATACCACCAACACCCCATGATTCACCTCTCTCAGGAGGTTACACACCTGGAAGTGATGAGTGTAACACCCCCAAAAATCATATACAACGCAGCGGAATACCACATGGGGTGTTACTTCGTAATACACAGCAATAGATACAAGAGAACGACCTCTATTGGGCGATGAAAAATAACATTTGGTTGATTCAATAAAATCTGAATTTAATAATACATTTGTCCCAATTATTGCATCACAATGAAAAGCTTTGAATGTAAAGACACAATGCACATCAAATAGATCCAAGCATCAAATTTCACCTGAGAAAACACATGCATAAAAGTGTCAACATTAAAGTGGTGAGTTCAAATTCATTTTAAATAAAAAATGTTAAACAAAAGGTTTGTAAAATAGCATACTAATTTCATCCTTCAATAGCCACAAAATTTATAAAATGTAGACCGCAAGACTTTCCCCGCGATTAAGCACAGCATACATATCACAAATTTTTCCATTTCAATTCCCTAACCTCATGAAACCGGAAGCACGACGATATTATCACTATATAAATTCGTGGACAATGCCCGCACTATAAATATTCCGTGCCCGCACTATATAAATTTCGTGCATGTTTGGGGAGGCGCCCGATTGTCCCAACGTATAATACTACATGTTATAACGTTCGTGTCCCATGATAGCAATCACCCGAACGGGGTTATCAATCCCGAATAGATCTATTTTCATCATTCGCTTGGACATCACGCTATAAAGTACGTTACCGGCGATCATAATCCCGAACATGGGATCCACACCCGAAAAGATCTATTTTCTAACATCGCGCCACACCCTCCAAGTGATTTATACATTTCATGACGCTGTACGTGATACTTGTCTGTACCCCAATTTGGGCATTATACAAATAAAGCCGTATATACTCCTCGTTACCGTGTCCCCTCCCAAAGAACACCCGGGCAGTAATTAAAAATATGTACTCCCCGTTACCAAGCGTCCCCTCTAAGAACAAATAGGTGTATTATTTTTGTGGTCCCATGGCAGTAATTTTGTTGTAACAGTTCAATCATCATAAGCGTAATCCGAAATCATTTCAAATGTAACGTATCATTTTGGACCAAAAAATGAGTCAAATAATGTATCCCATAGCGAGCTATGCAAATAAGTATGTAAAACCAATTGTAAACAATCATGTAAAATGCTTTTGTAAACAAGCATGTTTCCACCCAAATATATGTAAAACATAAAACATGGGGCAATAAACCACAAATCCCTTAAAACAATCACATTGTTATACAGATAACCAAGAATAAAGAATTAGTCGACCAAAAGCATGTATCCCCCTCGCTGGTATAAAACATTCAAAAGATTGAAAGCCAGGCAATGAACTCACATTGATTTAAAGACCGCGATCAAATTAATCCAATTAAATCACAAAGTGAATCTGCAACGATCTCGACCACGACCTATAATTATGTCGTTCGATTATAACACATAATAAATACGATCAACGATGCGTACATCGTTACCCCAAAATCATACAAATTTTATATGTAAACATTACTATACATGTGATGAGAAAACCACTTGCCGTCTTTAACCTTAAATCTAAGTATATTTAATTTATATATACTACTTTTTCGTCCAATCCTATACTTTCACAATATTTACAATAGTTGCTAGTATTTAGTCTCGTTCGTTTATAAGACCGAACAAAGAGTCTGAAATATAATTAATTGAAATAATAAATTTACCGACCTTTAGTTTGACCCTCTATATAAAACTTAACAATTAACAGCAGACACCCTCGCGACAACGTAAAATGTCAATTACGAACAACTTTCTTGTTTCGCCGGGAATGGCTGAAACGGACTCGAAGTGCGCAATCGTTTAATTAAAAATCAATCTATTTAATATATATTAAAATAACTTATTTTCTATTAAAGTGTATATTCCGATTTCGATCCAGTTTCTTCGTTATTGGGAGTTAGAAGTCCCGTTTTATGTCTAAACGTCCGTAAAAATATAATTTGTTATCTTTTGTAAACCAAAGTCTAACTTATCAAAGTCTCGAATCCCGAATCCCATGTTCCGATTTCTGATTTAAATTACTCGTTATATAAAGGCACTAAAGTCCATTTTTAGTCCAATTCTCGTCTCAAATATGTCTAATACCGCTTATAACTTTATATAAATCTCGTTTTAATATTTATTCATGTTTTACTAGACCGCGCAAGTTATAATATTTTTCATCACATTTAATCAATTTATAATATAACGAAATAATTGAATACTTTTAAACTAAACGCACCCTTTTTCTGTTGCAAACCAAACCAACCCAAACAACCCGACGCCCCGGCTGTCCCCGGCTGTTTCGCAGCCAAACTCACGCACCCAACCCGGCTGATGGACAGCCAAACGCACCCTTGTGCGTTTCTGTCTAAACCAAACACACCCTTTTTGTACCCAAACACCCCTTTACAGCTTACCAAACACCCCATTGGTCATATTTACACAGCCAAACGCACCCCTTGTGGGTGGGCTGTTATGCCAAACGCACCCTTGTGCGTGGTTTCATTAAACAAACGCACCCTCTTTGATGGAGGTACAAGCCAAACGCACCCCTAACTGTGGTGAAACTACAGCCAACAAACACCCCCGGCTGTCCCGAGCCTAGCCCGACACCCCGGCTGTCCCCAGCCGTTCCCACAGCCAAAACCCGACCTAAACCCATAAACAAACACCCACGGAGGCATCATGTAAAACCAAACCGACACACTATCCCCGCATGTCCCTGTCGCCAACCCGACCCAAACCAACAAACCAACATCCCCCTTGGTGTTTATAACAGCCAAACCGCACCCAATGGCGTCCTGACCACCCAACCCAACACCCTCGCGTGGTGTTTTATAAAATGTTTTTAACCACAGAAACCAAACACCCCAAAACACCCCTCGATGGAGGTTATTAAAACAGAAACAAACGCACCCTTATTATAACCCATAATTTGATTTTTTTAGGGAAGTTTTACGGGTATAATATTATGGCACGCACCTCCACGGGGCTGTGGTGGTGGCGTGGGTTCGGTGTGATGATAAGTGGTATTATATGAGGATGTAGATGTGTATATATTGTTGGCGTCGGTGGTGGGAGTCGCGAGTGAGAGAGAGAGAAGGGGGGGATCAAGGATAGATCGGAGATGGAAGTCTTTTTGTCTTTTCGTCGGAAAATATTTCCGCGGTGGTTGTGGTGAGTCGCCGGCGTCGAGGGTGCCGGATACTTAGGGAGAGAGAGGAGGGAGATGAGTGTTTGTGTGTATAAAGATGGAATGAAATGAAAATGAAATGAATTTATATATTTATATATATAATAAATATATATATATATCAATATAAAATGCAACTTATAATATTTGAGGGGTAAAAAAGTGTAACATTTTTATATATAGTTTTGATAAAAACGGTTCGGGACTCGTTTGAGCGGCTTAACGAATGATTCAACGCACGAAACTTGCGCCATTGTTTTTCAAATCATTTTTCCGATAAAAATGAGTATTCGCTTGATAATATTTCAGAAATATTTTATAACATTAAATAAAATATCTGTTATTCGTTTTGTGAACCGGTTACGCTTTGTCTTGAAATAAAAATGGATTTCAACTCGAATATTCGCGTTATCAACAACGCTTTTAATTAAAATGATGACTAATTTATTTAATATTTTTATTAAATAAATACTGATAATTAAAAACAAAATTAATTTTTTGTGTGTCCGCAGTTGTATATTGTTCGAAATAAGTTTGCGGTGCTGTTTTAGCCCTATTCGTGGCTTGTTTCGCAGGTCTCGGGCAAGAAACTAAAAAGTTGTCAGAATGTCTAATTGCCACATCAAATTGCTTTAGAGGTCCCGAGTCGTGAAAACGTTGATTTTAGATGACTTTCTTATAAAGTCAAGCCAGACCTAAACGTCAAGATTGAAATCTGTCATTCTAAATTACTAAATTCACGGATGTAACAGTACCTACCCCTTAAAGAAATCTCTTCCCGAGATTAATTCGGTTATCCGATTGTGTTACCGAGAAAGGTTAAAATCTGATAAACCGATTCTAACAAGACTGATGAAATAACTTTCTTCAGCAAGATTAGATGTTTCGACACTTCTCAACATATCAAAAGTTGGCTAAGTTGACAAGGAAATCATAATCCATCAAGGATAATTTTAGTAAAAATATCGTTACAAGTTTTATGATTGATAATTAACACCACTTGTAATTCGCTCTCACTCGAATTGCCCCTTACTCAACCACAATAATGTCCTCTTTTGCCCCGCATGCTCACCGCTTGCTTTTGTGTCCTAAGCTCGGACTTCCGCCAGGTCACCCAAACCGTGCTACTCTCACTCCAGCAAGCTCAACAGCCAGTTCTTGGCAGTACTAGATGTATCGCGACTAAGCCTTCTACTAGTGGCCCGAAATGAAATAGTCCAAACTATCTGTTTCGTCGATTAGGATGTATAACTCGTTAAAGGGGAGTTCATTACCTATTGTATAAAGGTTGTATCAGTCGGGACCGCTCAGACCAACAGCAGCGACCATAACGTCAATATTATAATAAATGGTGACGGTATATTGCACTCAGTCTTTTAGCTCTCCACGAGCAGTTTCGTGATTGCAAGGACTTGTCGAATGGAAAAAGGTAATAACTTAAGAATGTATAAGGTACTCCACGCGAGCTAAGATTTTGCTAAGTGGTCAGACACGATTGTGTCTCTAACCCTGTGTTAACGGATTCTGATGGATTATCGATTTCAGGTTCATACTCGTGTCACATCGGATACCATTAAAGCCCACTGGGGGGGGGGGGGGGGGGGGGGGGGGGGGGGTTTTTTTTTGGGGGGGGGGGGGGGGGGGTTTTTCTTTTTTGTTTTTCGTTTCAATTTATAATTCTTATATTTCATAAAAAGCGTCCCAAATTTATGTAATAATGAAATATAACTTATGATCGGTGATTTATAATTTATTTATTTAACTGAAGAGGCGTCCCAATCCTTTCAAATAAATAAATTATAAACCATCCTACTTAATAATTCCCGGTGCAATACACGTACTCCTACCTTCAAGGTAGTTACATGACTATGCATGGTTCTACTGAGTATGGGACATTGATTTAAAAACTCGTCTTAGAACGGCAGGGAGTAAAAACTGCCAGGCGAGATCAACATAGAGTTCAAGATAATTAATGAGTACTCGGTTAGAGTAAATAAGGTAAAGATCTCTATAAACAAATCAGTATAGTGATTACCATATCAATCCTCCTATTACAAGTCCCGCCTATACAAGACTTGCAATACTTAGATTCATACACAATCCCGTGTAAACAGAACTGTGACGGGCTTTGTTAATATAGCAATTATCATATCAATCCTCATATTACAAGTCCCGCCTATACAAGACTTGTAATACTTAGATTCATACATAATTCCATGTAAACAAAATTATGACGGTCTCCGTGTAATACAATATAGTATAATGCTATGAAGAAAATAATATTCTTAGAGACCATTGTTTAACTTACAATGTCTGAGAACGAAATGAGATCATTGTGCAACTCACAATGTCTAAGAAGTAAGATGAGACCATTGTATAACTCACAATGTCTGACGAGTAGAATGAGACCATTGTGCAACCCACAATGTCTTAAGAAACGCTCCGGTATTTATATAAATAACTCTTATATAAATAAGCGTACGATATACGCGAAAGGAAAGGCTAGCATATAGTATATTAATATATTATGTCACGTAAGCACTTATGCAAACACGTAATGAATCACATAGCAAGTAGCTGGTATGCAGCTTGAAAATATTTTGATGTGATGCAATATTTATGAAAACGATTATAGTCAAGGGTTAAAAATGCAACCTCGTTCTCTATAACCATTGCTTCTGAACCCAATCTAAACACCCACCAAAAATCATATACAACCACGGAATACCCATGGGGTGTTACATCGTATACACAGCAATAGATACAAAGAACGACCTCTAGGAGTCGATTTAAAAATAACATTTGTGATTCAAAAAAAATCTGAATTTAATAATACATTTGTCCATTACTGCATCACAATGAAAAGCTTGAATGTAAAGACTCAATGGCACATCAATAGTCCAAGCACTAATTCACCTGAGAAAACATGCCCTTAAAAGTGTCAACATTAAAGTGTGAGTCATAGATCATTAAATATAAATTTTAAACCAAAGATTGTAAAATATGCAGGACTATTTCAATCATTATGAATAGCCACAAAAATGTATAAAATTAGAACCGAAGACTTTCCCCGCGATAAAGCACACTGCACTTATCACAAATTTTCCATTTCGTTTTCCTAAGCTCATGACACTGAAGCTCGACGATATGAGTCACTATATAAATTCCGTGACATTTCCCGCACTATATAAATTCCGTGCCCTCACTATATAAATTTCGTGCCAATGTTGGGGAGGCCCGATTGTCCCAACGTTATAATTCGACATGTTATAACGTTCGTTCCCACTGATAGCAAGACACCCAAAGTGGGTTGTCATCCCGAATTCGAGGTCTATTTAAATTCATCTCGCGTGACATCACGCTATAATGGTACGTTACCGGCGATCGCTAAACACCCTGAGCAGGGAATCCACACCCGAATAGATCAATTCATAACAATCCACTCACCCTCCAAGTATTTACAGTTCATGACGCTGTGACGTATACTTGTATGTACCTCCAATTTGGGCCAGTGATAACAAAATAATGCGTATATACTCCGTTACCGAGTCCCCTCCAAGAACATCCCGGGACAGTCATGTAAAAATATGTACTTCCCGTTACCGTGTCCCCTCTAATACACCCGGCATTAATTTTTGTTGTTATCAGTTCAATCAGCCTAAGCAATCCAAATCATTTCAATGTAAATTATGCATTTGTGACCAAAAAATGAAGTCAAATACAATTATCAAAACGAGTATGCAATAAGTATGAACCTCAATGTAAACACTCCTGTAAATGCATTTGTCAACAAGCATGTTTCTCACCCCAAGATATATGTAAAACCAGTATAAACATGGGCTATAAACTTACAAAATACCTATAAAACAATCACATTGTTATAAGATATACAAGTATAAGAATTGTATACAAGCATGTATCCCCCTCGCGTGTATAAACATTCAAGAAGATTGAAAAGCGAGCTATGAACTCACATTTGATTAGAAGACACGTATCAATTAATCCAATTAAATCACAACTGAATCTGCAACGATCTCGACCACGACCTATAATTATGTCGTTCGATTATAACACATAATAAATACGATCAACGATGCGTACATCGTTACCCCAAAATCATACAAATTTTTATATGTATACATTACTATACATGTGATGAGAAATCCACTAGCCGTCTTTAACCTTAACCTTAGTATATTTATTATATTAACCTATTTTTCGTCCAATCCTAACTTATCTCAATATTTACAGATAGTTGCTATTTTTAGTCTCTTCGTTTTTAAGACCGAACAATAGTCTTAAATATAATTAATTGAAATAATATATTAACCGACCTTTAGTTTTGACCCGCTATATCTTAACTTTTAAAGCAGACAATCCTCGCGACAAAGTAAAATGTCATTACGAACAACTTTCGTGTTTCGCCGGAAGGCTGAAACGGACTCGAAAGTGCTCGAATCGTTTTAATTAATAAACTCCAATTAATTATATTAAAATACTTAATTTCTATTAAAGTGTATATTCCGATTTTCGATCCAGTTTCTCGTTAATGGGAGTCTAGAAGTCCCGATTTATCTAACGTACCAAAGTCGTCGAAACCCGAATCCCTTGTTCCATTTCTATTTTATATACTCGTATATAAAGGCACTAAAGTCCATTTTAGTCCAATCACCGTCTCAAATATGTCTAACACTTCGCTTATAACTTTATATAAATATCGATTTAATATTTATTCATGTTTTACTTAGACCGCGCAAGTTATAATATTTTTCATCACATTTAATCAATTTATAATATAACGAAATAATTGAATACTTTTAAACTAAACGCACCCTTTTTCTGTTGCAAACCAAACCAACCCAAACAACCCGACGCCCCGGCTGTCCCCGGCTGTTTCGCAGCCAAACTCACGCACCCAACCCGGCTGATGGACAGCCAAACGCACCCTTGTGCGTGGCTGTTAAGCCAAACGCACCCTTGGGCTATTTTGACAGCCAAACGCACCCTTGTGCGTTTCTGTCTAAACCAAACACACCCTTTTTGTACCCAAACACCCCTTTACAGCTTACCAAACACCCCATTGGTCATATTTACACAGCCAAACGCACCCCTTGTGGGTGGGCTGTTATGCCAAACGCACCCTTGTGCGTGGTTTCATTAAACAAACGCACCCTCTTTGATGGAAGTACAAGCCAAACGCACCCCTAACTGTGGTGAAACCACAGCCAACAAACACCTCCGGCTGTCCCGAGCCTAGCCCGACACCCCGGCTGTCCCCGGCCGTTCCCACAGCCAAAACCCGACCTAAACCCATAAACAAACACCCCCGGTGCATCATTATAACCCAAACCCGACTCACTTCCCCGGCTGTCCCTGCTGCCAACCCGACCCAAACCAACAAACAAACACCCCTTGGTGTTTATAACAGCCAACCGCACCCTTGGCGGCTGACCACCCAACCCAACACCCCTTCGTCGGTGGTGTTTTACCACCGAAACCAAACACCCCTAAACACCCCTCGGTGGTGTTATTATAACAGAAACAAACGCACCCTTTTTATAACCACACGCACCCCACGGTGGCTGTGGTGGTGGCGTGGGTTCGGTGGTGATGATAGTGGTATTAGGATGATGATGTAGATGGTGTATGATGATGGTGGCGTCGGTGGTGGGGAGTCGCGAGTGAGGGAGAGTGAAGGTGGGGATCGGATAGATCGGAGGATGGGGAGTCTTTTTGGTCTTCGCCGGATATGTCCGCCGGAAAAGTTTTCCGGCGGCGGCGAGTGGTGGCCGGCGGCGGGGGAGCTCGCCGGAGAAGATGAGTGGGAGAGAGAGATATGTATAAGTGTGTGTGTGTTTATATAAAAGATGGAAATGAAATGAAATGAAAAAGATATAAACTTTTATATATATATTAAAGAAAGTGAAAAGTCCCCCATAGTCTAGGGTTCATCTTGTAACATTTTTAATATAGTTTTTATAATTAACGGTTCGGGACTCGTTTGAATGACTAAACGGACGATTCAAATCACAAAACTTGCGCCATTATTTTTCAAATCATTTTTCCGATAAAAATGAGTATTCGCATGATAATATTTCATAAATATTTTATAACATTTAATAAAATATCCGTTATTCATTTTATGAACCGGTTTCGCTCCGTCCGAAATAAAAATGGATTTCAACCCGAGTATCCGCGTTATCCACAACGCTTTTAATTAAAAATTGATGACTAATTTATTTAATATTTTTATTAAATAAATACTGATAATTAAAAACAAATTTAATTGTTTTTGTGTGTCCGCGTTGTATATTGTTCGAATAATGTTTGCGGTGCTGTTTTAGCCCTTTTCGGCTCGTTTCCAGGTCTCGGGCAAAACTAAAAAGTTGTCAGGAATGTCATTCCACATCAAATTGCTTTAGAGTCCGAGTCGTGAAAACGTGATTTAGATGATCGTTCTTATAAGTCAAGCCAGACCCTAAAAGTCAAAGATTGAAATCGTCATTCTAAATTCGAAAATTCTCGGATGTTACAATGAGGGTAGACCTGACCTTCATGAATTGATGGCTATTTGTATAAAATTATCTGACAGGGTACTTAACTTGGAGAAACAACTGGATGCTCAAGCTGTGGACATCCTCAAATTGAAGAACAAAATTAAGAAGCTGGAAAGAAAGGCCAAGTCAATCATCCCACCACAAAAGAGGAGATTATACAAGCAGGTTGATTCTTCTGATGATAGTTTAGGTGAGGAGAATGCATCCAAATAGGGGAGGAATGATAGTAACAAAACATAGGAGGAATGATAGTAACAAAACAGAGGAGTTCAATCTATCTGACAAAGGAAGTTGTGGAACATAAGTTTTTGATGACACTAATGCTGCTGAAAAGGATGTTAATGCTGCTGAACGAGTTTCTACTGCTGGTGATGCAGTTACTGCTGCTAGTGTTATTCCTGATATTGATACTGCTGGACCTTCAAATGTTAGTGTTGTTGATCCTTCTACAAGTACTGCTGGGGATATTTTTGAAGATGAGATGATGACTATGCTATTAGGAGTACAAGACCAAGAACAACCTCAGTAGTGATTCGTGATGTTGAAGAAGAACCAAGGAGAGCAACACCAGTACCAACAGTACAAAGCCAAGACAAAGGTAAAAGCAAGATAGTGGAGCCTGAACCTACTCCTAAGAACCCTATAAAGGCTTAGATTCAAAGGGATGCAGAGATAGCTCAAAGACTGTTTTAAGAAGAAGAAGCAGCAAGTATTCACATGTTGATATTAACAGCAAGGTATAAGAATGCAAATTGGTTTTTAATGGGATTTGTTATGAAATTCCTAAAGTTTAGAGATTGTGTTTATTCTCATATATTACTTATTAATGCTGTTGTTAGTCGTGTTCATTAGTGCTGCTCGAATATACTTATTAGTATTGCCACAAGAAAGTTTATACTTCTGGCTATGAAAGTTTGTATTGTCAGCTTTGACCATTATCGGATGACACACACATGATGGATGTCGGACAAAACAAAAACACAACATTTGGTTTTTGGTGTTTACTATTTGGATTTTGTTTTGGTTTACATGTTCTTAAACGTTTAAAAGGCTCATATTCATTGATTTAATTGGTTATGAAAAAGATTAATTATCTCCTATTTGAAGTTGAAGTGGAATTATTTGGGTTTGTGTTCTTATCATATCTTAAACGGCTTACAACGTTTAGAGATAACTTGTTCATGCTTAGAAACGATGTGACAAAGACTTGACGAATCTAGCAAAGGTGTGTGATCTACAAACTTATGGTGCTCAATGCGCACATTTGCTATCACTTTGGTTATGTGTCTTATAGAAGATGAGGATTTTTGTCAAGAAGTTACGATCTACTTATATTTCACATATTTATTTATAAGTTTGACATCACATGGATAGTACAAGATATAAGACACAAGTTTGGGTTGTTCTACTTCTGCATCAAGTTGGTTATACTTAGTTTTCTTTATCAGTAATCATAAAAAAGCCTACAGAATTTTGAAGAATCATGATAGGATGGTTAACAAATTTTTTTAGGGAAGCTTATTGTTAACATGTTTAACCAGCTACATGCACCACTTAAAAGGAAGGTTTTGTTACTACTGCTTATCATTATTACTACTGCTAGTTTATATTTCTACTGCTCAGATTCATTTTTCTTATTGTGTGTAATGGTGGGCAATTTGAGTCATTGGAAGGATGGATTAGTAGTTGTGGTATATGATTTGTAGCTGTTATTATCCAAGTTGCATATCTTCAGAAGACCCCTATTCTATTATTACAAAAAGGGGAAGAATATTACAGGTTTATTGATTTGCAGCTTATTATGTGTGGTGGCATGTTCAAGGGAAAGCATTGAAGATTGTTTCATTCGTGGAGATAGTTTTGTAATATCAAATAGGGGAAGATTGTTGGGTTTATTGATTTGATGATTACAAAACTTCATATGCTTAAATGAAGACGAATGAAACAACAAGGGCTTAATATGACACTTTGGTTTTTTACATATAGAAGAATTAAAAGCTAAAAGATTTCCATAAAGATATGCATTGAAAAGTCAAAGATATCAAAGATAGCTTCCTTAGTACTGTAGGTTTTCTTGTAAACCCTATATATAAAGGGTATTAGGCGTCTGGTATAGTGCATCCAGAAACATAGAGCTCTCCCAATGAGAGTCTAGTAAACGTGTGCGTGTGTGTACACAGTATTTAGTTAGTTAATAGTTATCTAGCTAATAGTCAGTCTATATTGTTTAGCCTCAAAGATTGTAAATCCCTGTTACTAGTTAGAGTAACTGTTCTATGATTTGATCACATAGAATTGAGGCTGTGATTAATAAAAGAAAACCTTGTGATAACATTGATTCGTTCCTTATTAATTCCGCTGTGCAAATATTCAATTTGTGTTATCATTATCCTAGATGAGAACTAATCATTCTCGAGTCTTAAACGATCTAAGGAGTTATATCAGACTCCACAAAGTTTATGTTTGTGTGGCCTTTTGTAATATTTAGTCACACAAATCATGTTTTTTGGTCTTTAATCACATACAATTAAGTATAAAGTGACCAAAGGTGTTAACAAGTGTGGCCATATGTTGTTTAAGGGGAAGAAATATGTATTTTATGTGACTATTGATCATCTAATGGCCACATGAATTTTATGTTTGTTTGGCCTTTTGTAATATTTAGTCACACAAAGCATGTTTTTTGGGTCTTTAGTCACATACACAAAAGTATTAATAAGTGTGACCATATGATGTTTAAATTGAAGAAATGTGTATTTTGTGTGACTATTGATCATCCAATGATCATATGAATTTTATGTTAATGTGGCCTTTTGTAATATTTAGTCACACAAAGCATGCTTGTTTTAGGTATTTAGTCACATATAATTAAGCATAAAGTAGCCAAAAGTGTTAATAAGTGTGACCATATGCTGTTTAAAGTGAAGAAATGTGTATTTTGTGTGACTATTGATCATCCAATGACCACATGAATTTTATGTTTGTGTGGCCATTTATAATATTTAGTCACACAAGGCATGTTTTTTTTTTTTTTGTGTTTACTCACATACAATTAAGCATAAAGTGGCCAAAAGTGTTAATAAGTGTGACCATATGCTGTTTAAAGTGAAGAAATGTGTATTTTGTGTGACTATTGATCATCCAATGGCCACATGAATTTTATGTTTGTGTGGCCTTTTGTAATATTTAGTCACACAAAGCATGTTTTTTTTGTATTTAGTCACATAAAATTAAGCATAAAGTGACCAAAAGTGTTAATAAGTGTGACCATATGCTATTTAAAGTGAAGAAATGTGTATTTTGTGTGACTATTGATCATCCAATGGCCACATGAATTTTATGTTTGTGTGGTCTTTTGTAATATTTAGTCACACAAAGCATGTTTTTGGGTATTTAGTCACATACAATTAAATATAAAGTGACCTAATTTGGTGTTACAAAAGACATTTTGTCTCATATTTAGTTAATAACATTAGTGTCCTAACAAAACATTTCATATCTATGCAACATATTTAACACTATTTAATTCAAAAACAAAAACACAAAACACTAAACAATCAACCAAACTAATTTTAAAGCAACTGAACACAAGGAATATAATTCAATAAGAAAGAAAAAATTTCATTTACAAAACGCGTTCGCTTAATTCGGTATTGTATATAAGAGTAATTATTTAAAATAAAAAATATATTTATGGTAGACTTAAACTTTTCTTGCCATTAACGACGATCCTCCTTTCTTTGTTCTTCAAATTCCTTCTTTAGAGCGGCTTTACAACGTACATGCTCTTCTTCCTGCTGATTCAATTTTTGTTAGTTGTAGATATAGTACCAATATTATGGATAACAACAATCTAGTTATTTCTTCTATATTAGTCTATATACCTTTTTTTGGTGATGGGAGTATAAAATTTGCTACAGAGTCATAGCTTGTAAATTAATAGATACAATCAGGTAGGTTTGGTTAATTTGTGTGTAGTTTGTACCACAAAAAATGCAACAGACAACAGTTTTTAACTTTTAGCTATTAAACGAGCAGTTAGTGCCCGCGCGTTGCTGCGGGGCTGTTTTTAACATAGTTTCCCATCAGGATTTCTGGCTCGATAGGCATAAATAATCAAATCCGTGTCTTCTTTAACATATAATATGTTTTAAGTTACAGTCAATTTAAATTCAAGTTATTTGCACATAGATAGTTATCTTAAACAAATCACAAAAAAGTTGCGGACAAAAGCTTAGAAGAAGCTGATTGATACCTTTCAACACATGTGGGAAACTTGTGCGCGCTCTTGCACCACACATCAGCCTAACCGCTTCATCGTAAGCTTGTGCCGCGTCCATTGCTGTCTCAAATTTTCGTAACAATATCCTTGTTTTCCTATTCACACAAACATAAAAACATTAGAAATCAATCATATGAAACAAAATAAAACAAAACTATAAAATATTAGTGGCTGTTAAATCCATAAGGTGAAAAATTATAGTTTATTATGTATAGCCACACAATATACATAAAGTATTTGAACCAAGGCAACTAATATCAAAGTTCTAACAACCTATCTGTGTAAATATTCATGTGATATGAACTTGTTTTATCATGTATAGCCATATAATAGATGTGTTTTGACACCAAAGTGAAACTAATCTATTAACTTGTTTTGGAATATAGTGTTAAAAAATCAATATAATCAGACCAAGAATGCAAAGGTTGAATCCTATCAAACATACTATATGTATATTAGAGGAATTGTTAAATCAAAATACAATCATATGTACACATAAGTGGACCAGTTGGGAAGCAGCTATATTTTTTAAGGTGACAAAAAGTAGAAAGTATTGAAATTTTGGAACATATGAAATCTAAGCTTTTAGTTACCTTAAGTCTTCAATGATATCATTATGTTCAACATGGCCTAGTTAAGCCTACACATGGTTTAACGACCAAACTGATTTTTCATCTTTGGAAACTAACAAAGTATAATCTATATCTTCTTTGTACATGTAAAAGGCCTTAAATCAATGAATTACTAGATATGTCAGCTTCATGGATATATACATACATACATCAAAAAGTGTATCAAGTTGACTATAAAACAACTTGGCATTTATTAGCTCTTAAATACCAAAGCAGAAAAGTTCTATCAATAGAGTTATAAGCAACATGTGCAAACTGTTTGCTTTTTAATCTTTCAGCTGCAATATATCCCGGGTGGAATAGGATGGTTATAATGACATGTGCACCGGGAATATGTTTTTTTAGTTCTGAAATGATAAACAATAGGAAAAAGTAAGTCCACATATAATTTTAATAAATCTTATTAGTATATTGTTAGGGCACTTATCACAATCTGCTCCTTTTTTATCATTATTGACTATGTATTCATGTCCTTGTGTAATAATACATTAATGACATTACGTTCAAAGTAAGCCATGTCAATAACCCACTACCATTTCTTCTGCCCAGGTTAAAGATACCAGAACCAATTACCAAGTTTAGTCGTTAAATGAGTCAACCATCCATATTCTTGACTTCCCTTAAATCGAGTCAAACTAAAGTCTGAAAGAAAAAAAATGGGTAGTTGTGTTGTGTTATGTTTGTAGGAATGTGCGATTTGAGATGATGCATAATGTATTATAATGACCCTAAACAAAATGATTGATACAGAACTTATATCTCTTACGTATTTCTAAGTTAAGCTCTTTCTCAAATTGCTATTTTGAATATGGAGTAAAATATGAGATATAGACATTTTAAAATGCAACTCAGTTTAGACAACACTTTTCCTCATCATTATCTAAGTAGACAGTCTAATTTCTTATCCAAAGCATAGTTAGTTACTAGACAACTTCATTACATATTGTTAATCTAACAGTCAGCCTAATTTTGCAGTATTATAAGCATATCAAATATCTTATCCAGTCTAGTTCATTATTATACATGGAAGCATATATGACTAAATTCAACACCTTAACATATAAATCGATAAACCGGTGTTACCTAATACGCAGGCCCAAAAGCAATCCTAGACGCTTTAACTTGATCCTCAAAATAGGGCATAAAATGAACAACAGCAAGCCTTGCGTAAGTAGCCTACTTTCGCGTGCATCAAAGACTTCAAGTAACCGACTAAGACTGCATAATTTGTAGACGTTGCTACTTATTAGCTAATGTAATCTTAACCTAAATAGAACATTAAACAAACGCAAAAAGGATTATACTTTTAGGCGCCACTTCTAATGATTCACACTAAATCTCGTTCCTCAGATACTAAAAGTTAAAGAGTGGGCTGCATCACCAAACAACTTAAACAGCTTT
>BQNB010007085.1:0-44057 GCA_026074375.1 Tanacetum coccineum
AATAAAGTTTTGAGCTTTATTAATTAATAAGCTAAGTAAAAACTTAAAAAGCTTAGAACTTTAATAGTGAAACTAGTTTATAAGAACCATAAGCTCCTCGCCAAAGAGGTTGAACAAGTTTTCATCAACAAAAAGACAATAAGAGTTAAACAATACAATAAGCTATGAACAATAGAAGATAATAAGTTAAACTATAAATTATAGATCTAATTCCACTCAAAACCAAGGTGTTCAAACTTATAAAAGTGAACTTGAGACGAGTAATATTAAGGAACAGAACTATAAAATAAGCTACTAGATTAAACTACTAAAAGGATTAAACTATAACTAAAAATAAGCTTAAAAGCTAATAAGCTATTTGATCTAAAAGAGGACTAAGACTTATAAATAAGCCGGGTGTACACAAACACTCGTCGCCTCCTTATTAAGTGCCAAATAAGCTTAAAAAGCAAATAAACTTATAAAATAAGCAACCGAAAATTAAAAGAAAGAAAACAAGCAAATAAATAAAAATGAGTTATTGAAAACTTTTAAGCTAAAAAAATTAAGCTTTCAAAAATAAAGGTGCTCAAGACTTAATAACTAAGCCGAGTAGAAGACTCATGACACCCTTTTAGCATTCGGATCGAGCTTACTCTAACAATAAGCACTTTGGAAAAAGAAAATAAAAGAAAAGAGAAAAAGAGATAAAATAAGCAAAAGCTTATTTAGATATATAAGCTTAGATTCAATCAAATAAGCTAAAGGATAACTTATTTGAAATAGAAAATAAGCTATGAGAAATAATAAGCTCAAAAGGGCTTATTAAATAAGCTAAAGAAAAGAAAGAGAAAGAAATAAGCAAGGACAATAAGCAATTAACCAACCTCAAACATATTTATTAATAAGCTCAAAATCTTGATTACAATAAGCTAAAATAAGCTTGAAAAAGCTTTTATAATAAGCTAAAAACTATACTACACTACTCCTAAAACTAACCTACACTACTATGAAAATAAACTAAATCTAACACCCTGAAATGAAGTCTGTTGTGTGCATTTTATAGACCAAATGGGTGCTTGAGAGCATTTTCGTCTTTTCTAGTAGTCCACCAATCATAATCAGGGGCATTTTGGTCATTTGGCCTCACCAACCGCCTCATTATTGCTTAGATAATACGCCAATCATTGGCTCGGGTATCCATACCTTATACCTCATAACCGGCAGACTATCATCCCTCAGTCCACCAATGAGAGGATGCCACGTCAGCTTCTAGAAACCTCGTAACCGCCAAACCTCGTACACCAACCTCGGACCTGCATACGATGATTAGTCTGCCATGTGTCACCACCTGAGTGGTGCCACGTGGCGTTATTACTGTTCTAGCACCGTCACCAGAGCCACCGCCGACCACCGGTCAACGGCAGTCAACGACGGTCAACGACAACAGTCAACGACGATCAGAGGCGGCGGACCACCGTTGACCACCGCCAGACCACCGGTCAACGGTGGTTGACAGCCGGTCAATGGTTAGTCAACGATGCCACGTGGCATGCCACGTGGCAGCCACATAGCTGCTGACGTAACATAGAGGGGATATTAACCCTCCTGCAGGTTTCGAACTCACGACCTTGTGGGTGAAAACCTTAACTCTAGCCAGTTTACCGCTGGACTAGAGTAGGGTTTCAATTATATAATGAGAAATTTAATATATATCCCTTCATTAGTTTGGGCAGGTTAATAAAAGGTTCAAAAATGGTCTCATAGGGTTCAAATTAGAAAGGTTCAAAAAGCGAGTAAGGTACCATTGAACTTGTAATTTCATGCTCTTTCCAATGGTGCGATCGTGGGATATTAACGACTTTGTTTGAATCTCGATAAACGTAAAAACGTTATCGAAAGTCACTCAAAAATTACCGTTTTTGCTTTGTTTTCAATCCTTTGTACCTGTAAGACATAAAAACACAATACAAACATATTTGCAACATATTTTCTCATATTTTAGTGTTTTAGTCCAATTAATAGTGTTTTACGGGGTTATAAAGATGTGTGTTTTAGCACACATCATCCATCGTATGATTCTGACACACTCTTTGAGGTACAAGATCATGACAATTGTCTCGATAATGTGAATAAGTCTTATGAGGAACATAAGATGCACAATGATGTACAACCAATTGACGTTGTTAACTCAGATACTGAATATATAAGTAATAGTGATATTATCTCGTATGAACAGTATGTGAAGGACAACAAAGACTAAGTTGTACACAGTGATGTATCTTCTGTTCCTAATGATGCAATAATGATTATTACCAATGATATGAGCAGGATGCCTAATGTGTCACTTCTAATAAGCCCAACAATACTGTTAAAGCATCTCTAACTGCTGAACTTGCTAGATATAAGGAATTAGTTGTGGTTTATGAAAAATGGGCCTAATTTAAACTAACTGAACAAGAACTGATGATTGATACATAGATGAGAATGATTATCAAATACCGTAATGCTAAGGAAGAATCTTTACAAAAGGAACTTCATTCTGTTAAAATGCAACTTAACTCTACCCTTAACCACAACAAGTTAATACGGGAAGAAGTATCAACGTTAAAACAAGATTTTAAATAGAAAGAAAATAAGCTCCTTGAAGAATTTCTAGACATGAAACACTTAAAAGAAAAGGTCAAAGATAAGCTATATAAACAAGATCAGTCTCTTCAAACAGTCCATATGTTGTGTAAACCTAAGTCTTTTTGTGACAACCGAGACTTGAGCAGGTTAGTCAAACCATTAGAGTTAACTAAAGTATTTATATGTGTTATAATTGTGTGCTTATGTGATCATATATGAGTATTTAATATCAATCTGTGATGCGTGTTCATCTATTAGTGATTGAGTTATGGTTTTGATAGCTATTTCATTTCGTTCACATTTTGTGACAATAGAAATGATAGCATGATTTTATGCGTTATCGTGTAATTTAGTAAACAATTGATATATGAGCGTAAGAGTATATAATATATTCCTAGGATTGAGTTAAGTCTAGTATTTAAATTAATTAAGCGTAGGTTTTTCTAAATTAGGAAAGTAATTTATAAAATGAAATTTATAAATAGTAAGTTTAAAACTAGTTTTTATTTAAAAGGTTTGCAAAATTAATAAAGGGTTTTTATAAAAATAAGAAAATAAGGGGTAAATATGTATTTAATAATAATAAAAAAAATAAAAAAATAAAGGGGTGTTTATTCGGCCGGTTATACAAAAAGAAAAAAAGAAACAAAATTTGAGTGCAACAAAGATTCTAGATAGTATAAATACAAAATCAAAGAAAACCCTAAAACACTTCTCTCTCCCTCTTTGTTTGTTCGGCCGAATCCCTCAAGAAAGAAAAAAAAATATCAAGAACCAAGGTGATGATTCAAGTGGTATCGAGTAAAGGTTTAGGTATGATCTTAATTAAGTTTTTGTTTAATCTTTTTATAATTAGTAACTTTAATTGATAGAATAATTAGGGTTTATAAATTTTCTGAAAATTAATAATAGAAAACTATATGGGAGTGTTCGGGATTAGATTTAGAGCATGTGGGTGTAAATGGTATATGTTAGATCGTGTTAAATTGAAAGTTAGGGTTTGGCAGAATTTTAGGTCGTGTTGATTGAATGATGTCTCAATGATAAAAATGGGTTTTGGGTTGAATCTTATGCCTAAATTGAAGTTCAAAGAGTCTAGCTTCCAAAAAGTCTGGCCTCGAAAGGTTTTGAGGTAGGAAAGTTAGTCAAATAATTATTGCAAGAAAAGTTGTCGAAACCGTAAATTCGGGTCTGATTTAGGTCTGATTTCGGGGAGTAAAACCCCTACTTAAAAGTTGAGTCGAGGCTTGGAAAAAATCAAAGGTCATATTTTATGTGTCTATTAACTCTAGCTCAAATCACAAGTCTTAATTCATTGTCTAAGTATTTTTAGAAAAATCAAACTTTTTGGTGTGCGTTCAGATCCGAATTTGAGTATTTTGTGATGTTGAATTTTTATAAAATAGTTAGGCTTGATATTATTTTTTCTGAAAAATCACAGTAGTTCATAACCCATTAGGAAGGTAGGGACTGAAAGGGGAAAAGTCAATTTGATGATTTAGTATTTTATTTATGGTCATAAAGTGACTACAAAATTCTGCCGAAAATATGGAAAACAAGAATAAATGATTAAAGGTATTTAGAGTATAAGTGAGATATGGTATCGGATGAGTACGCCTACTCAATGAGATTTGTGTTATTGATTTGGGATCGGATGAGTACGCCTACTCAGTGGGATCGGATGGGTACGCCTACCCAATGTGATATGTTGTGTGATACATTCGTGGTGAGCTTGGTTGCTTATAGTGCCAACTATTCTAAGCCTGAATGCGAAATTAAGTTTGTGGATATGTTGGTTTAATTTTGGTTGCATGCTAGCATAAGTTCATGATAGTTCATTATTGTTCTCATTTGTTTTGATAATCACAGTAAAAGCGAGTATTATTGCGTGTCTAAAACCTATGACTCTCACCAACATTATTGTTGACGTTTTAAGCATCATTTTCAGGTGAGCATCATGAGAAAAGTAAAGTTAGGAAGATTGGCTAGTGAGACCGTAGGCTTGCATGCGGAGTTTCCCTAGTTTTCATTTCGTATTTGTTTTGAATTGATTCTATGATTGTTTTAGGTTTTGGATTATTTCGTTATGTCTTTGTATTGGAGTGACTCTTTTACCTCAATACAAGACTCCTTTTCTTGTGTTTGGTATTGTCATGACACTTTGTGTCCATTTTAGCTTTGTCTAATGCATTGTAGTTTCTCTATTATTGACACCATTGTGTTGTGATGATACCTATGACGTTACGCCTCGTATTTTCGCCTTGGCGGGGTGTGACACTTTTATGATGAAGTCAATAGGGTAGCAATAGGCTACAAGAACCCATTTTATCTGACTAAATCAAAGCAAGTTCATCCTGCTCTATATAATGGTCATGAGATTGTCAAGACTAACCATGCTCGTGCCTTAGTTCATGACTCAGAGGACACCCTAGAGATAGCCGAGACTACTAGGAAACAAATGATTGAAAAAATTAAAGACCCAAAGTGTGTGAAAAAGAAGGTTAAGATTGCACCGCATGATTACTCAAAAGAGAATTATTTAGCGACTTTCACACCTCAAAAACAATTGACCCCTGAGCATATATTTTGGTCTGATGACCTTCTCAAAATGAAGGCCAAAGCTCTCAAAGAAAAGGCCAAATCTGCGAAACCAATTACAGCTATGACGGTATATCATCCCAATACACCTCCAAAGATGGTCCCCAAAGTCCTCCCAATAAAAAGTCAAGTACAAGTAAATATTATTCTATAGTACAACTTTTTTCAGAATTTGATCAAACATGTAAAAAGATGATCACACCTACGAGTCTTACTGAAGGGGAAAGAGGTTTTGAATAAACAAAGACATGTTATCTCACCAAGATAATCCTATTTTTCAAAACAATTTCTAATTTGACACAAAAGATTCAAAAAGATGATCATGATGAGATGATAAAACATTTTTCCAAACTTGAGGTGGACCACTTAAATTTTCAATTAAAGTATCAACATCTTAAGGAACGTTTTAGAAATAAAAATTAAGTGACATCTTCGGATGCTCCTGCATTTGAGTCAGTTTTTGAAATTGGAAACCTAAAAGAACAGCTTCAAGGAAGGGGCAATACAATTAGAGAACTAAAAGCGAAAATTTCTCTATTGCAAAAGAAACATAGTGAAGCAGATCCCATTCTTGACTTTAAGGCCTTAGATTCTCAGAACAAAGATTTAAATGCAAAAGTCGGTGCCCTTCAAGACCTAAATGAGCGTTTTAGGGTAGAAAACGAAAAAGTTAAGTAGCATTACAAGGAATTGTATGATTCAATCAAGTTAACGTGTGCTAAAATCATTGAAAAGACAATATCTTTGTTAACTGAAATTAAGACCCTAAAGTCTTAGATAAAAGGGAAAACGAAATGCGTCACTATGCATGATCCTGTGAAACCAAAAGTTCTTTCCCCTGGTATGTATACTATCGATGTTGAACCAATTCCCCCTCGCAATAGGAACTAGGGAAGTTCATCTAGAGTATCTCAAACATCTTAAAGAAAGTGTAGGAACTCTTCGCGAGATTGTTGAAGAGGCCAGGGTTGAAAAACCATTAGATAGCTCACTTGCATCTGCTTGCCTTTACACTAAACACTCTCAGGAATTGCTTGAATATGTCATTGGCACTTGTCCAAAAGATTTTAATAAAAGAGATAGAAAGATTGCTACTGCCCCTTTAAATAGGCAAAAGCGAGTTACTTTTGTAAAACCAGGTGAAACTTCAACTAATAACTCACAAACACATGTTGAGCAACAAACACCGAAAAAGACTAATGAACCTATAATTCCTTCTACAGGAGTAAAAGATGCCACTGCAGCTAGTGGGTCAAAGCCTAAGAGCAATACAAAGAAAGATAGGACCTTGCCAGCTAAGAGTAACATGAAGAAAGTAGCAGCCCATTCTAGGAATAATAAGTCTAGTGTGAAACAAAAGAATCGTGTTAATTCTAGTATTAGCTTTAAGTGTACTGTAATTAATTTGAATTCTACTTCTGTCTGCAAAACTTGTAACAAATGTTTATTGTCTTTTAATCATGATAAATATGTTGTGAAGTCGTTAAAGTTTGTTAAGAAACCCCCTGTCAATAAGGTTTGGAGAGTCAAGTAGGTTAAACAAGTCTGGCAGGCAACTGGAAAGTTGTTTACCAATGTCGGATTTCAGTGGCAGCCCATTGGAAGAAAATTTACTTTAGGAGAACAGTGCCCTTTAACTAGGTTTATTGAATCTAAAGTAGTGCCTGCTAAACAACCTGAAAGCGTTAGTACCAGTAAAATTGTAATAACTGAGAGATTAAGTAACACTTCTCATAAACCATTAACTAGGTACCAACGTAAAAAAAAACATGAAAAAGCAATTTCTACTAACAATACCACTACAACTGTCACATAATCATTTGATGATTCTGTGAAACTTTTTGTTTGTGCTAACCAACAGGACCCCAACAGAAATTGGGGATCCAACGTACCAAACTCTCCATATTTGTTTGTTTTCAAATGCAGGTCGTACAGATCGTCCTTTGGTATTTGGACTCAGGCTATTCAAAACATATGACGGGGGATTGCTCACGGCTCAGGATTTTCATAAAGAAGTTCATTGGGACAGTTAGATTCGGGAATGACCATTTTGGTGCTATCATGGGTTATGGAGATTACGTGATTGGTGACAGTGTGATCTCTAGGGTATACTATGTGGAAGGACTGGGACACAATCTTTTTTCTGTCGGACAATTTTGCGATTCAGACCTTGAAGTTGCGTTTCGCAAACACTCATGTTATGTTAGGGATGTAAATAGTGTCGATTTAATCAAAGGCAATCATGGAACTAATCTATACACTATTTATGTGATGAAGTCCTCTCCTATCTGCTTACTGTCCAAAGCCTCCAAGAACAAATCATGGTTGTGGTATCGTCGGTTAAATCACTTAAACTTCGGTACCATCACTGATCTTGCTCGAAAAGATTTGGTGAGAGGTTTACCTAGATTGAAGTTTGAAAAAGATCATCTATGCTCGGTTTGTCAACTTGGCAAAAGCCAAAAATATTCCCACAAACCCAAATCTAAAAACACCAACTTGGAAGTTCTTAATACCCTTCATATGGACTTATATGGACCAATGCGAGTGCAAACAATTAATGGGAAGAAATACATCTTAGTCATCGTTGATGACTATTCTAGGTTTACTTGGGTCAAGTTTTTGAGATCGAAAGATGAAACCCCAGAGTTCATCATCAAATTTCTAAAGCAAATACAAGTCGGTCTCAACAAAACTGTCAGATACATCCGTACCGATAATGGCACAGAATTTGTTAATCAATTTCTGACTGAATATTATGAAAGTGTCGGCATTTTTCACCAAAAATCAGTTTTGAAGACTCCACAGCAGAACGGCATTGTCGAAAGACGAAACCGTACTCTTATGGAGGCTGCTAGGACAATGTTGATATTTTCCAAGGCTTCGATGTTTCTATGGGTAGAAGTTGTTGCTACTGCTTGCTACACCAAAAACCAATCCCTTATTCACACTCGTCACAACAAAACTCCATATAAGCTAGTGCATGACAAGAAGCCTGATCTTAAATTTCTCCATGTTTTTAGTGCTCTTTGTTACCCAACAAATGACAGTGAAGACCTTGGAAAATTAAGACCTACATCCGATATTGGAATTTTCGTAGGTTATGCACCAAATAGGAAGGGTTATCAAATCTACAACAAAAGAACCCGACGAATCATGAAAATAATTCACGTGCAATTCGATGAGCTGACTGAGCCTATGGTCCTGTGCACATCAGTACAGGACCTAAGCCTATTTTGTTGGCGCCTGGACAAATCAGTTCAAGGCTCGTACCAGATCCTGTCCCTGCAGCTCATTATGTACCACCCACTAATAGAGATCTGGAGATTTTATTCCAACCGATGTTCGATGAATACTTTGAACCCCCAGGTGTTGAAAGGCCGGTCACTCCTGCTTTTGCAGTTCAAGTTCTAGTTATTTCAGCTAGTACACCTTCTTCTACAACAATTGATCAAGATGCACCGTCAACAAGCTATTCACCGTCATCATCCGTAGTACAACCTCCTATCTCACATCAAGGTGTTGCAGTTGGACCCACTATCAAAGATAATCCTCTTGCTCAAGTTGACAACGATCCCTTCGTAAATGTGTTTGCTCTAGAACCTAGTTATGATGAGTCATCATCTGGGGATGTCAGTTTAGCTAAATCTACACAAGTTGTTCACCCACATAATCATCTTGGAAAATGGTCCAAGGATCACCCACTAGATAATGTAATCGGTAATCCTTTTCGTCTGGTATCCACCAGAAAACAGTTAGCTACAGATGCCTTGTGGTGCCTTTACAATTCTGTACTGTCAAAAGTCAAACCCAAGAATGTTAAGACTGTTATGGATAGCTTGCTGGTTTGAAGCTATGCAAGAAGAAATCCACAAATTTGATCGACTTTAAGTATGGGAATTGGTTCTGAAACCAGACTATGTTATGATAATCGCTCTCAAGTAGATTTACAAACTAAAGCTTGATGAGTATGGTGATGTTTTAAAGAACAAGGCACAGTTAGTAGCGAAGGGATATAGACAAGAGGAAGGTATCAATTTTGAGGAATCATTTGCACCGGTTGCACAGATAAAGGCTATCAAAATCTTCATTGCAAATGCCGCCATAAAAAACATGATCATCTACCAGATTGATATCAAGACTGCATTTCTGAATGACGAGCTGAAAGAAGAAATCTACGTCAGTCAACCCTAGGGCTTTATCGATCTAGATCACCCAACACACGTCTATCGTCTGAAGAAGGCTCTTTATGGTCTAAAGCAGGCTCCAAGGGCGTGGTATAACACCTTATCAAGGTTTCTTCTGGACAACAAGTTCTCCAAGGGTGTAGTGGATCCTGCGTTATTCACCCGGAAAACAGGCAAACATATTCTTCTTTTTTAAATTTATGTAGATGATATTATATTTGCCTTGACTAATCCTAGAGCTTGTGACATATTTTCCAAAGAGATGAGTTCAAATTTTCAGATGTCAATGATGGGGCAAATGTCATTTTTCTTAGGTTTACAAGTTTCTCAAAGTCCCGAAGGCATCTTTATAAATCAATCTAAATATGCTCAAGAGAATTTAATAAAATATGGAATGGATACTTCTGACCCTGTAGATACATCAATGGTGGATCGCTTAAAACTGGATGAGGACCCCATAGGGATTCCAGTTGACCAAGCTTGATTTCAAGGTATGGTCGGCTCTCTATGTACCTCACTGCTAGTAGACCGGATCTTGTGTTTGACGTGTACATGTGTGATAGGTACCAGGCTAAGCCTACCAAAAAGCACCTTGAGGCAATTAAATGGGTCTTTCGGTATCTTCGAGGAACCATTAACTGGGGACTCTGGTATCCGAAGGACACCGCTATGGCACTAACGGCCTATGCAGACGCTGACCATGCAGGGTGTCAAGATACAAGGAGAAGTACGTCGGGAAGTGCTTAATTTCTTGGAGATAAACTAGTGAGCTGGTCATCGAAGAAGCAGAAAAGCACGGCTATCTCAACCACAAAGGCTGAATACATTGCCATGTCTGGATGATGTGCTCAGATACTTTGGATGAGATCACAGCTAACGGACTACGGCTTTGCATTCCATAAGATACCTCTGTATTGTGATAACCGAAGTGCTATTGCTCTCTGCTGCAACAATGTCCAGCATTCTCGGTCCAAGCACATCGACATACGCCACCATTTCATACGAGAGCAAGTCGAGAACGGCGTGGTTGAACTTTACTTTGTGACAACGGATTATCAGCTTGCGGACATATTCACTAAGGCATTGCCAAGAGAGCGGTTCGAATTTCTACTCCCGCGACTTGGAATGAAAAGTATGTCCCCGAAAACCCTTAAACGTCTTCAAGACGGGGAGGATGAGTAAAGGATGGTCTTCATGTATCCTATGTATATATTTAAAAACAAAAAGAAAAATACAAAAATATAAAACCTACAAAAACCATAAAAAATTAGAAAAATAGAATATACCAAAAATAATTTTCAAGACATGTCTTTTGAAAATCGATAACATTTACGGACCTAGAAATTTCATTCAATAATGACACGCGTCTTTAAATGAAGTTTGAGCAAAAGTTCAAACTGTTTTAAAACATGTCTTCATGGTTTGCAGTTATTTTTGACTGTAACCCGCTTTTCAAATTGAGGAAAGCATGTCGTCAAAAAGACAGTTGTTCCTAACAACGGGTAATTAATTTTTCTCGGGCATGGATTACGTAATATCTATGCATCCAAGAAATAATGTATGATTTAGTGCGTTATTTCTTATTCGGAAGAGAAGTCTTCCTTTTTATAACCAAATAATTTTTTTCTTAATTGATTCTTCAAAATTATTTGTGTTTAACACGGTGGAAAAAGTGTTGTTGAAAATCAATCAATCTGGGCTTTTACAATAAATTTTTCAACTCAAACAACGACTACAACTCTTTAAATAGAACACGGGTCATTGTTTGAGGGGGGAGTGATTTCAAATTTATGTCATCTAACGGGCTTCTAAAACATCATAAAATTATCGAGCTTTTGTATTTTAATGGGGTCATAATTTGAAGGAGAGTTAATTTATTTTAACTCAAAGGGCCAAAATTATCATTAGTTAGAAAGTGTAGGTACTTATGTGCAATTTGCTAAATGCTTCCTAGCTCTAATTAACTACAAGGACTGATTGTGCCATTTTCCTAATCCTATGTTAGCCTTTAAAATGCCTATATCCGAAATTAAAAGGAGATAGAAACCTAAGGGACCAAAACTGTCAATTCCCAAACCCCTAGTATAAAAGGGTGGCAGTTTGATACTTTGGTCAAACCTTCATTTTTTGGTCAAACTTTCAAAACACACACACAGTAACGCAAACCGCCACCAGCAACTCGCCACACTCAAATCATAATTTCTAGGTAAGGTAATCATCTAAGACTGTTCTTTATCCTTAGATCTATCTGTAAATGAAAGGAATCAAACCAAAACTCATTAAAACGTGTAGAATCTCTAGAAAATAGTCCTAGGGTTTCGAAAATTTAGATGTTGTTTGGAATGGGTAATTGAATGGTGGAATAGGTACGGTTAGGGTTAATTATCACTAATCTATGTCTGATTAGGAATAGAATAAACATATGTGTGGTTCTTGTTTGATTTAGAATTCGTTTTTGATCAAAATCTCATAGAGTGTTTAGAATGGTGATGTTGTTGCTGGGATTTGATGTTTAGAACCAAATAATGATAGTTTGTTGCTTAATTGAGATCCTCTTTCAATATATTGCATGTTTTGATGATTATCGTGGGATGTTTGACTTTTAAAAGTCAACTGATGTTTGTTGTTGTTGTAAGAGGTTTCAGCATGTTTGGTTATTATTTATAAAGTAATAAGTGAATGGTTTGAATAATTAAAATTGATTGCTTGTTGATTAAAAGGTGTTAAGATGCCTTAAAATGTGTTTGGAATAGCCAAAATGATAGAAAATCAAACTTAAGTTTAGTGTTTTTCATGGCGGTTTGCCATATTCTTGGTAGTTGTTTGTCTGTTGGAATTCAATGCTAGATAGCGATTTGGTAGATATTCTTGATAGCGGTTTGATGGAAAATGCTTGATAACGGTTTGCAGAATTTTACTGATAGCGGTTTGATTTTATTGATTATTTTAATATGAGCAAGCAAACCGCTACGCGGTAGCGGTTTGAAGAAGATTATATTTATTATTAAAATAATCCAAACCGCTATTTTGAATTTTTCTTAAATAGTAGCGGTTTGATTGAGTTGAATAAAATATTCTTAACTGTTTGGTCATAGCTGTTTGATTAAGTTGAATAAAATATTCATGGCTGTTTGGTCGTAGCGATTTGATTTAAATGAATAAAATAATCATAGCGGTTTGGTCATAGCTGTTTGATTAAATTAATTAAATATGCATAGCGGTATGACAGCTCCATGTCATTGCGGTTTGATCAAACCACTTCCTAGCGGTTTGATCAAACTACTAATAGCGGTTTGTCTGCCATTGCCTCGTAGCGATTTGGTGTCAAGTGGGTAGCGGTTTGGGCCATAATTCCAAAGTTTTGGCCCATTAATCCCTATACCCTCTTAAGGCCCAATCTAAAGGCCCAGTTACCAATTTAACTCCCATCCGGGCTTTGTCAACTTGTGATTGAGCTCAACGGATAACTTCTGGACCTTTGAACAAAGTTGACTTATGTTGACTTCTGGCTTGACACAAGTCAATGACCTCTGACTCAATGTGAGATATACCAAACTAAGCATGTCAAACATCATGACTAATATTCTCATCTAACATCAAATATATGTCATGTCTGCCTATCTTTGTTGATATCCTTATGCAGATAACATGGCTGATGAGAATGTTCCCGCTCCTGCTTCTACTAGATCTGATGATCATATACTTCCATTTGCTGCATGGGTGCCTATTGGAAAGAGCAACTTTGTCTTGGATCTTCAACAGAAGCAAAGGAACCCAGTCTTTCAGATCTCTGTGGATATTCTGCAAAACACAAACTTCTTCAGAGCATTCACTGCCTCAGCTTCTGTCCCAGCTGTCTACCTTCAACAATTCTGGGATACCCTTATGTTTGAGGCTAAGACTGGAGCTTACCGTTTTTAGTTAGATGAAGATTGGTTCATACTGGACGCAAATCTTCTAAGGGAAACTTTAGAGATTACTCCCGTTGATCAAGCTCATTAATTTGTGTCACCTCCTTTGGGTGATGCAATCATGGATTTTGTGAATCAGTTGTGCTATCCAGGGGAAATTCACTTTGTGTCAAGAATGGCAGTGAATAACATGTATCAGCCTTGGAGAGCAATATTGTCAATGATCAACCAATGTCTCACAGGCAAGACTTTTGGATTTGATACGCCTAGATATCCAGTTCTTCATATGCTTTGGGGTATAATTACTAGTACAAATGTTGACTATGCTGAACTCATTTGGGAAGAATTTGTACAAGCTATGCAGACTTTTCTCGTGGATAAGGCCAATCTGAGCATTGCTCCTCGGAAGGGGAAGAAGACTAAACTTCATGTTATTCCTTACTATCGGTTTACAAAGTTAATCGTCTGCCATTTGGGAAGAACACACAACATTCACCAAAGGTCTGCGTAGCCGCTTCATCTTGCTGAAAAAGATCACAGACTTGGAAATCTCAAGTTCGTCCCTAAAGGCGAAGAAGATGAAGTCTTTGGAATGCAAATTCCTAAGGAGATGATCACAAACAATATTAGGAATGCACCTTACTACAACGCTTACATGGAAATGGTTGCAAAGCATGATAAGAAAATTACAGCTGAAAAGGGAGGAAAGAAAAAGTCAGCTTCTAAAGCCGACCAGTCTAAGCAACCTATAACTGCCAAGCAAACCAAACCAGTGCCTTCTAAGCAATCCAAACTTACACCAGCAACGAAACCCAAGGTTACTCTGAAAAACCCTTCAAAGCCTTCACCTGCGAAGCATCCAAAAAGGGGTAAAGTGCAGAAAGTTCGCAAAGGAAAAAGTCCTCTCAAGCTTATTGATGAAGATGAAGAGGTTCACCATGAACCTGAACCACAAGGTGTAGGTGAAGACTATGATCTTAATCGAGCTATTCAGATGAGTTTGGAAACTTTTCGGACCCATGGAAAAGCACTTGTTGGTGGAGTGGCTATTCGTAAACAAGTAGAAGAAGCCACCCAACAACTCCCTGTGATTGAAGGCAAGGGAAAAGCAATTACAACTGATGAACAAGCTGCACAGTCACTGTTAGCTCTGCATACGCTGAAAAGGAGAAGTACCACGGATCAATTTATATTCCAGAGGCGAACTCCAGCAACTGAAGACGCATCGACTGGACCCTCTACGCAACCACGGGATGATGCATCTGCAAATATAGTTCGTGGTTCTCTGTCTCTTGCAGATGCTAAAACTGGGGCTGACACAGATATTACTACCAGTATTGCAAACACTGAGGTTCTTTATGCCGAAGATGTACAAGGTGAGGAAATATCACACACAGTGGTTCTAGAGTAAAAGACAGCTGAACGTGATGAAGGCCATGCTAGATCAGACCCTGGTAAAACACCTGAGTCTCAACCTCCACCAGAGCATGAACACATGGATGAAGACCAGGCTGGACCAAACCCTGGACAAAGTCATGAGGCTCTTGCTGGACCAAACCCTGAGCCCATACATGACGATTTCATTGCTATAGTATACCCAAAAGTTCATGAAAGCTTGAAACATACAATAGAGGAACATGTCCACCTGGATAATCCTCTAAGCTCATCAAGGACTCTCTCATCTATGAAGAATTCAATTGATGCTTTCACTTTTGATGATCAGTTCTTGGATGATAAGCATGTGGAAGAGGAACCAGGGAAAACTACTGTGAAAACTAAAGTTGAATTCATGGTCACTGTTCCCATTCATCAAGCCTCTACATCAGTTCTTCCTCTATCCACACCCATCATTAATCTTTCACCACCAAAACTGGTATCCTCTCCACTTCAAGAACCAGTCATTGCAGCAACTACTGAAGCAACAACAACAACCCTTCCACTTCCACCTCCTCCACAACAACAAAGCACAACAGATTATTCGTTGGCCTCTCGTGTCATGACGCTGGAACAAAGATGTGCTGATCTTGAAAAGAAACACAAACTTCAGGACCAGACGAACCAGGCTCTCTCATCCAGGATATTTACATTGGAGCTTAGAGATCTGCCTCATAAGATCAATCAAACCGTAAATGAAGTTATAAAAGAGGTTGTACACGTAGCTCTATAAGCTCCCTTTCTAGATTGCCTTAGAGAACTGTCTGAAGCTGATATGAAAGAAATTCTTCACCAACAGATGTTTGAGAATGGTTCCTACAAATCACTTCCTGAACATGTAGCTCTTTATGAAGCTCTTGAGGCATCTATGAAATGTGCAAACATGGACAAGTTTCTTGCTGAAAAGGACAAGTCTCGAAAGAGACGCCGTGACGATCAAGATCCTCCTCCTCCACCAGATTCATATCTAAGCAAGAAGAAAAGACATGATTCTGATGCTTCATGCTTAAAACAGCCTCCAGCTCCTCAGTCCTCAGCCTGGAAAACTTCTGACACTAGAGAAGCTCCTTCAAGCTCCTCCAAGCAGAAGTCCATTCCTCATTCTGAACAACCAGTCGAAGACATGCCTATACCAGATGATGTGAACATCTTAGATTCAGAGGACACCGATACTGCACATCTTCCCAAGATCAATACCAGACCAGACTGGTTGAAGCCTGTACCAGAGGAAGACAGACTAGAAACTCCAGAACCAGACTGGATCATTCCTCCAAATGATTTACCTGAAGCTAAGAACAACTAGGCCGATGCTTTAGCCAAGT
This sequence comes from Tanacetum coccineum, assembly GCA_026074375.1. Classification (NCBI taxonomy): domain Eukaryota; kingdom Viridiplantae; phylum Streptophyta; class Magnoliopsida; order Asterales; family Asteraceae; genus Tanacetum; species Tanacetum coccineum. Next base: position 16,063 of record BQNB010007085.1, read on the forward strand.
CTTATAAAGATCCAAAGGAAAATAAGCTTCTGAGTAAAGCTGGAGACATGGGATCGTTCATCAAATGGTATTGCAAACGGATTGGGAAAAAGAAGCTCACCAAAGCTGACTTGGAAGGCCCAGCTTACATGACAGTCAGACCGTTCCACACCAACAGCATTTCCCTTCAATTCCAGGTGGAAGTGTGTCACCGATTACTCTCTGACAAGATTGACTTGATGAATCCTAAGGGTCATCGTGTTATGCCTGACGTAAGCAAACCATTGCCTTTAGGAGGCCCACCAGGTCAGGTAACCATTCAACCACACTTCTTCTTCAATAGAGACCTGGAATATCTTGTATCAGGCGATAATGAATGAAGGAGTGCTTTATCAATTTCCAAGCTTAAAGCCGCTCACTATCCAGACTTTGGGCTCGAAGAAATAGTTCCGTCACTGTGGATTGAAAGTGAATGTGATTACGATATTAGTGCAGCATATGGTATCACATACTGGTGGTTTAAGGGGAAGGAATTCTACATCTAAAGACACAGTTCCCTCTCTGATCGTCATGCAGTCAGATCCCACATACGAATTCTCAGTGTTACAAGTCTCAAGACATATGAAAGATACGGCTATACCTACCTGGGAGAGATTATCCTACGCAGAGCTGACTACAACGAGTACAAGATCTCGGAAGCTGACTTCAAAAATCTGCATCCGAATGATTTTGAAGATCTATACCTGCTTCATCTTCAAGGCAAGCTCAACCACCTACCTGGATCCGACAAAGTTCATTTATTCAATGCGGTCAACATGTGGATCAGGAACATTGTCATCAGACAACATGTGGCAGACTTGCAGCTCGGCATTGAGAGCTATCAAACTAAGCTCAATCTTACACAGCCGAGTTGGGATGCATCAGATTTTCTATTCAAAGAGGATTACACCATCGTCAGCAAGCCGAGGGCCGTAATCTACAAAGACAGATCTGATCAGAAGAAGATGATGAGACTGAATGAGGTGCACAAGTTTAGTGATGGTACATTGACAAGAGTTCTGGAAAAGTTGGATCATATGGTCAAAGACTTTAGGTTGTTTAAGTTCAATATGGGTATGGAGACTATAATCTGGTCTGAGGATGATAAAAGGAGAAGTAAGGAGTTCATAGAGGTGATCGAGAGAAGACTCAAGATTAGGATAATTTATAGGAGTCTCGAAAGCTTTGTGCGTGGAAGGTTAAGAGATGTTGACTACAGACTTATCCAGAGAACTGAATGATTTCATCATTCTGATACTGAGGTTAAAATAATCTTATTTTGTATAATATATCTTGTATATTATTATAAGTATGTAGTGTATCTTTAAGTGTTAAGTGTCATTGTATAAATTTTTCATGAGTTTTTCATTAAACTCAAAATCTTCCAAAATTATTATACTTAACACTCACATATACCCTCATAGATTAAGGGGGAGCATTAATATGTTCCATAATCGTCTTGTGAATAATCAACACATTTTTCTCCTAATTTTTCAACATATATTGGTATCTAAAATATCAAAGGATTTGAAATTTTTGATAAGGGGAGAAAATGTGATTTAAATATGAAAACTGATAAAAATGTGATTTTGTAGACTCATATGTATACTCCATCCTCCTTGTGCTAAACATTTTCGTTTATCGATGCACATGTTGAGGGGGAGCGTTTCTGAATAGCAAAAACAATCGAGGTACAAAAAGCTTTGATATTTATAACACACGTACCTGGTTGAGTTTTTCAATTGGTTTTATGGCAAGGTAAACAGTACCAAAAAGACCGACCATGTATTTACTTTTATCGGAGTTATAAGGTTGGTAAGATTAGGTATTAGTTCCCATGATCCAGCCAAAACCGGAGGGATCTACCCAGGGACAGTCCATTAGTTAGTGTATAAGTCCTTAGGTATGACATACAAAAAAGGAGTAAAAGTGAGAATAAGGGAATAGTGCCGACTGAGATGGAGCTAGTACTAGAACAAACCCAATAAGGTACTAGTCATGAAGTATTGGTAAGCACTGAAGGGGTTGAAGAATAAAAAAGAATTGTAAGGATAAAGGGTGAAAAGAAAGAAGCCCTACATACACTTAGGCAGAAACCGTGTCAATACATTTGATGTCAGAATCACGAAGATGATTGCTGATATTGAAGAAAGCCGTCATGGACCCAGTGAATCAATGATGCAATGCACAACCCTCCCTAGCCACTCAGAATCTCTCAAAAGATTTTTGTTTTATTTCTCACGGAGACTAAACATGTTATCTATTGACTTTCTCACTCCGAGTTAGTTGATATTGAAAAGGTGGCAGTCTGCTCCAGCCTCCGATCACTAAAACCAAAACTCACAATTGAGTCTAGAGCCAAGAGATTATCAATTAATCTCATTAGGATACTAATCTATTTTACTTGTTCTTCACACAATGTGAAAACAAGGATTATCATAAGAGTCTTACGCATTATCCTTGTGGTATTGCCAGAATATCCGAGTGATACCTAAGTATCACAGTGAAGATGGAAATCCTGCTAGAGCCAACATCAAACAAGCTCTTGGTAGGTGACTTGTGAGATCCTAAATGGATCAAACTTGTGACAACTGGAAAGAAACGATGGTGTGATTCTATATGAATCAAACTTGTTCCAGTATACGAATTGACGGTTGTTGATTTTGACAAACGCTTAAAACTCTTGATGTGTTGCAAAAACATATTTTTAAGTGACACGTCGATTGATTTTCAAATCAATTTTCTCTTTATTGCTAATTGTTTTATTACAGGTTCATATAAAGATGGAGATGGAGATACCTTGTTCCAGCAGAGTCAAGTTTATAATCGCATGCTCATACTCGACCAACACTTATGTAGAAATCATGAAAGTTCAAGTAAAGGTTTCAATGCTTCCGCAAAATCTGATATCAACTTCTTCCTCAGCATGTCGAAGTAATGAAATTATGATGTAATAAAGAAGAAGTACATACATAATATCAAGCTTTCAAGATTGCAACAAGTATGAGCATGTCGGTCCGTAAGACACAAGACCACAAGACGGAGAAAGATCACAAGATGATGATCAGAGATTAGATTTGGCTGATGATCTTAAGAAAGCTCAAGTTCACATATCAAGTACAAACACAAGCCATAAGACAAAGATCACTACATCAAAGTACAAGATATCACATGAAGAATCAAAAACTACGAGCTGAACACAAGATCAATCAGAAGATTGTTGAGCTTAAGTTAGTATTTTCTGAGGTGACCTCCCTTAGGGGAAGATTGTTAGATATTAGAAAAAGACTCAGTCATCTCGTGTATTTTACCGTTTATTGTAGCTCGTAGTTAATCGTTTAATGTATAACATTTGGTAATGGGCCGGGTATAAAACCCAACATATAAGCCTACTACAAAGGCCCTTTGGCCGGTTTTGTACACACCTATATAAGCCTCTTTCATCTTATGGAAGAGGTGGTTAGTCATTTTATATACACACACTTTCTCTCTCTAGAGGAGTGTGCATTTTCTTTGTTTCTCTCTAATATCCTACACGTTTCTTCTCCAAATGAGCCCAAGTCACGTGTATTTCCTCCAAAAGCCATCCAAGTACTAAAAATACAAAAACAAAAGATTAAGCACATAATCTGGGCATATTTGCATGATTTAGGGGGTTAAATGACCCTGAAAAAGTGTATAAAATAGCACATCATCAGTACAACAAAAAGGTAATACCCTCATTACAATTCCAATCTAGATCGGGCACCATTACTATATTCTAAACATAACTCCGCATATCTGATTCATAGTCACTATATACAATTACTCAACAACAACAATAACCAATACAGCTTAATTCAAATTACGTTATCAAACAAGCTTATATAAATTGCTTATATACTTATTGACGAAACAACCACCAACATAAACTCTACAACTGTATAGAAAAACACAAACACAACAAAAACATATAATTATATAAACACATAATTTTTATTCATAGAGAGTTCATAAATACACTAACATAGAAAATAAACCATTGATGTACACATAGTACCACTACCATACATATGATCCCATGACCATACATATTATCACAAAAGCTACAACAAAAGACACAACACCAACCCAAAAGCCACTAAACAATACATCCAATATAAAACCTAAACAACCCTATGCCACCACGTCACACATGATCTTCAATATGAATCTAGCATTCTCACTTATCTTAAGGTGAGTCTCCTTCATCATCAACAACAAACGGGTACCTTTCTCCATGTCCTCCAGTTGCATGCGCTCTAAAACCCTCACACTTTCAATAACATCTTCACAACTCCCAAGGGCTTTTAGTTCACCAATACGCTCATGCATCCTCCTAACAGCTATTGGATTATGGTAGTTGGATACGCCATGTACAACTAGAAATGTGTGAGCCTATTGGGGGCACACACGTTAAACACTTAGAGTGCGTTAATACTTCACGAAAGTTTCTAAAGTAAACCAAAGAACCAACATCATTTAGACACGATTCCTATGGTTGTCCTAAAGTGTGTAGACGGCTGTGATGAGGATTCAAAAAGATGACTAGGTTCATTTTTGAGATAAGGAAGGAATGGTAGTGTTGTGATAAGACTTGGTTTTGTAAGTCTTATAATCTTATCATGAATAGGGTTTGGTGGGTATTTTAACCATCACCTCCTAGCTCATATTGACCACACAGAAAACTAAAACAATCACCAAAAGTTGCTGATTTTCCATTCCATCCCTAACAGGCAAAAACATAGACCCTAATTGGGTTTATTAATTTTTGATTTCACCCAAATACCTACTGCTCTAATTCGGTTAACCCTTAAAGGTTAATCTAATTGTGATACGATCCTAGGCTGTTACAGGAGGTGTTATTCTCTGGTTTACAGGTTGTTAGAGAGGTTACAACAAGAAGAAACATCTAGGGATTAGATCTATTGGTTTTCGGTTCATTCTACCCGAATTAGGTTGAACCGAATTTTTGGCAGAAACCCTAGAATTACTTCTGATTCTTGGTACATGTACAAAGGGTTTGATTAGGTACTAAAATCAGGGTATATTATATACAAAGGTTGTATTGGGTATACGTGAAGCAAGGCTAGCAAGGCTAGCATTCCTGACGTACTTGGTTGACGTGTTTGTGTGAGCAACCGTAGAGGTGACAATTTAGTCACTAGTTTCAAAAGGGTTTTTAGATCTCATTTGATACATTTGCTATTGACTTCAAGGGTATGTTCTCTTGTTTCCTTTTTTCGTTTATTTATTGTGTGTTAACTATATGAACCAAATATGATCCATATCCGCTGCGTACTCGTAGTGTTAATGGTTAACTGATTATAAAATCCCAACAGTGGCATCACGAGCCAAATCGTTTGGTGTTTTATGGGTTACACACATATTAAACATGCTAGGGCTGCATGAAATCTTGATTTATTTTTTGTTTTATTGGAAAAATATGGCAATTATATGCAATACTTGCCATAAATAATGAATAAACACCTAGAATCAACACAAATGTCATTAGATAAAAAGGAGAATAGATTAAAATTAAATGTTAATTAAGTTGCCATGTTATTCTATTCTTGTTTTATCTGGGCTGTAAGACTCACGCAATCATGTTATATGATGGATTTGGCGATCTAGGCACTTTAGCAGAAAACCTAGTGAGAGTCTTATGGTTCTCCAATTGGGGAAAACTCTTTTGAGAACTCGAGGCATTATATGATTACTGCTTTCTTTGTAAGAGTTTGTCTTCAATTTTAATCCAATTTTCTGTCTGTTTTAATTGCTTATATGTAATATGCCATATGATGCTTAATATTTGCAAATAGACTTTATGAAACTCTAAATAAAACGGATTTATACTTATAGAGAAATTTGGATTAAACATGTCTAGTATTACACATGTAAGCATACTCCTTGTGACCAGTTATGTGTGATTTGCGAAACCGGGGTTTTTGGACAAATTAATACGGACATTAAACTATGAAATTTGATTTCTTGTGAAGCTTTAGTTTTATATGCGCAGTATGGGGTTGAATTGATCTTTAATCTTCTCCCGCCCCACTACATGCTTCGGCATATGAGGGAATTATTGGAATTACTTGTGTCTTCGAACACATGTAGGAGTACAATATAGGGTTTGATCAATTTGTAATCCCACCATATTGGCAACAATAAAACTAATGTTAACAAAGGGGTTTCTTAACATACAATAGCATCATTAGTCAATTGAAAGTACGGCTCACCCATTGTTGGACAAACTATAAGAGAAGTTTAAGGCGGGTGTAGCTACGGCACCCCAAAAGAAGTCAGGTTTTTAATAAGCTTCGCGCTGACCTGTTTCTCTGCTTCTTTGTGCGTCCAAAATGGAGCTACCGAGAATATTTAATAAAATGATGACTATACCAAAAAGGTTGTTTTTTTTTAACTTTGTGCTATAAGTTGTTTTGCGTGCTTCTTGTACATGATTTTTGTCACATATTTTGTAAATTTATGTGTATACCCCTATGTGAAATTTTAAGCCTATGACAGCCAAATAAAGAACACATGCATTTGGATTGACTTTTCTGGCCAGACCTCTGGGCCTTTTCAACCCATGGCGAATTTTTTCTATTGGTCAAACCTTTGTTAATTTTTGCTCGTTCTCTTTTGGTCGGCTTAAATCGAGTTACCTGGTCAGACCTCGGACCCGAGGCATAAGATGAGACAAAACATGTACATGACCTTACTATATGAGTTACTAAAGTCATGTGTCTCATAAATCTAAGAGTTGCATTAACAATGCAATTAACGCACGTCGCTTACCTCTTGCCCTACTTGTTTACACGTTGGTCAGACCTTCTGTAATAAGTAGGAGGTCAAGTTGGATCTTAGTCTTATTAGTAATTAATTGGGTAGTTAATTCTTTTAAGAATTTAATTATCGAAAATACTAAATAGAACTTTCTATGTTCTGGTTAATTGTGTTATTGCAACATAATTCGTAAACAAAAGTTTGTTTTCTTGTAGAAGACAGAAATGAAGTCTCTTTTCCTGGAAAGAAGAGTGAGACTTACTCCTATCTCTTCTCATTGGTTGACAAGAATAAGATAGGGTTATAATTGAAGTTTTTCCTCAATTATATTTAAACTCACTTTCAATTTTTCATTACCCTTTTTCGGTTCTGAAATCTTTGAAAGATAAAATATTTGTGTAACTAGAGAACATTGTGTCTATAGCTACCAAATAATGACATCTTGCACTTGTCACGATGTATGAGTTTAAACCGCAATGAGTAAAGAAAATCGCTAGCAGGTCTTCTAGGTAAATTTTCTTGGACTCGATTCATTCCTTATAGTGCTAAACACCCTTGTGGTTAGACAGACAGATTAAGGAGGAAATGCATGCTAAATATTCAAGTTAATGAATACATGATGGCTAGTCCCTCATCTACATAAGTGGAACTTCATATACTCTGTATAATACCTAAGTACATTGCTACTTGTAGGCATTCTAAGAGAGTAGGAAAGTAAATAAATCGCTATTTGCTTTCTACTGGTGATGTAACACTTACAATGTTGACAAATCCAGTGGGAGCCTTGCGTTTTATTACTGAAAAGACAGTCATGTAATGTTGTCAAATTCAGTGGGAGCTACAAGATTCATTTCTTTGTGAGTTGCCCATATTATTTCTAGCTTGCTTTGAAATAATATATTACTTTCCGAATATGAACAACCATTGTCTAAAGGAAGATTGCATTTTATTTTATAGGATAACTACTTGTTGCTTTCCAGAAACGTTATCTATAGAATAATAATCCATGGCATAAACCCTAATACTAATATCATATTCATGAAAAACATATGGTATGTGATTCTGACGTCACGTACAATTCTTATATATATGCATGCAATATTATGATTCCATGCTAAGTATATATATATTTGTTTGCTTGTGTCTAACTGTTGACAAATCAATAAGATATCATGCAATGCATTAATACTCATTCTCTTTTGATACTGACCATCCGCAGAAAAGAAATCCCAAAAGGGATTTACTTGTTTTGTTCAATCCAACCCAAAAGACAAGAACAATGTGTTTCATTGTTTTTTATACGTGAAGCAACGACTAGCATCGCGACGTGCTTGTTTGACGTGTTAGTATAATTATGTTTACTTGTTAAGACGTAATTATAAAGTCCTTGAATTAATCAATGACTGCTAACATAAAGTAAGTAGTAAAATTGTTGTGTCTTCTTGTTAACACATTAACATGATGTCCTTGAATTATTCGGAGACTTGTAACGTATAACTTGACATGTTATGTTTTCTTGAAACACATGAACATAGAGTTAACATAAGGTCCTTGAATTATCCAAAGATTCATAACGTATAATTGACATGTTCTGTTTTCTTGAAACACATGAACATAGAGTTATTGTACTATTCAAAGATATATACGTTATAGCATGCACTTGGTTTTAAAATACTTTGTATGCAATTTGGCTCGACCCAATTGACAAGTATTTTATCCAAAGAGAATTAAGTTATCTAAGGAATTCTAATGGAGTCTTACAATTTTAATGCTCATAGAATACCACATTATTATGGTATGTCTAATGTGTTGAAACAAACTATATTCATATGGTTTGATTTCTGATAACTTAAATGGCTCTACCTCTAAAATCGATCAAGGTTAAAATTTTGCGCGTGTCATGGATACACTTAATATAGTTCCAACCTAGAAGGTATTCAAGACATTATCTATTTATAGATTAGGGATGAGTCCCATTAAGTCTTGATTAAAGTTCTAAAATTTGTTAATATCTTATGAAGCATATTATTAACAAGCTAGAGATGAGAATTGTAAAATGTATTTTGTTGTCCCAATTAAGAACAATTTATTGTTGCTTAAATGCTTAAGTGTTTAGAGAAGTATCTCTTCTTACAAAAGTAAATGGGAGCATCTAAAAATCTTGAAGATATTTAAGAACAAAATACAGAACCTTCTGAATTCACTTGCTGATGTCATACTAAGGTTAACCATGAAAATGTCGAACCAAAGTATAATGTAACTCTCATTCATAAATCCGTAAGGATGCCTCATCAATGGAGTGATATTTTAATATCAATGCCGAGGAATACAAGTTAGAGGGTCATGATAAACCTACTAACTAATAAGATGAATTATCACATCTTGAATCTGATAAATGTCTTGGAACTATAAATGAAAAGATGCAGTCCTTAAAAGACAAATCAGTGTTGTGAGCTTGATTTATCTTTTACCAAACAGTTAATCTGAAAGATTATAATGAGTTTCTTTTGAAGAAAGACTCATAAGGACAAAATTGTATACACATTAATGCCTGACGGATGACAAGAGTTTTTAATCTTACTCAAGCAATTGACTGTGATTAAATCTTTCTTTTGTACACGCATTATTCATATAAAGATAACTAATTGTCATACATGTTTCCTTGAATCTGTCATATGGCAAATTACGGATCATAACTCTTTCCTTAATGATTACCTTGCGAGGACGATGTGTAATCAAAAGGGTTATGAGTCTATATTTGTAATATGATAATTAAGTTTTATAACTCTTTCCTTTATAATTACTTTTGCGAGGACGGTGTGTAATCAAAAGGTTATGAGTTTAAAATAATCTTTATAAAGTATACAAGATAAAAGAATCCAAGTGTGGATTAGATCATGCATCTAGGAGCCGAGATCTTAAGTATAATCACAATATGGTTTCTGATTAAATTAAGATAACTCCTGAGTACATCTGACATCAAGTGGGAGCACTATGTTTTTCCTTAAAATTCATATGTTGTGAAAGCATCATTCCATCTAAGCTAGATGTTAATCTTTGAGATTGGAATGGAACTTCACTTAGGAATTTAGGAAATAAAACAAACACCTTTGGAATAAATGTTTAATGTAATAAACATATGCGGAAATTAAGTCCTAACACAATGCAATATATCATTGAAGCAAGTCTTAAATGATATATTTCACTTGAGATAATTTAATACATGGATGGAAACCTTGTGTTTTTAACTAAGGATTCATCATGTATATCTTATATTGTGTATAAGACTGGTTGTTACTTTTGTACAAGAGCAAGATGAATATGTGACAACAACAGTTATCTAAATTGAGAGGTTTAGATGATTGATAACAAAATATCTAATTGCGAGTGATTTTAGAGGACTGTTTTTTAAAACAATGTTTACGACTTATATAAGGCCATAGTGGTGTTTTCGTGTACAACATAATGATAGAGAATAATCTTTAGTTTGAAATAGGATTTCATCATTTATGTCTGCTAACTAGATATGCTCAGCTAAGAGCATTGTTGCAATACACATTAAAAACCAATAAGACAACTTTACATTTTAAGAAATGTAAAGAAGACCGTCTAAGATAGGTATGTTGCTGACTACAAATACCCCATAAAAGGTACTGTCACATTTCCATACTATGATTCTTGAAATAGTATGCAAATATACATACGACACTCATCATAGCGTTCAAATTCTTCACAAATTTGTGAATTTGAAACAAGTATTCGGAAAGTTTACTCAGATAACTATTCTTGGCTGTCTCCTTGTAAAGAAAAAAAAGTTGAGACTGTTTAGGATACATTGGACTTCAACTTGTATTTTGTTATTATTCATTCATATAATAATTGTTATCCTATATTTGCATGTTTAATCCTTGAATGATTTATCATTCTAAACATGTCCATTGTCGGTTAACAATATGGGAGTATTGTTACATAAGACAAATGTGAGTGTTAGTTATATTCTTTGAATTTATGGACGGTTCCCGCCAAACTCATATTTTATTCACAAGGGATGCATATTGGACACCCCAGCCCTTCGATATTTACTTAGGATCCTTAGTCATGAGGTAAAAATATCGAAAATGGTAGGTAAGTCATCATTAGACTTGAGAATACAAACAAGTTCTGGTATGTGTGGATATCACTTTTTAATTCTAAGTTAAACGCTAACCTAAAAATGGTAGTTATAAAGGCTATTATTGGAAGTGATGTGAAGCAGCATTCACAACACTTGTATTCAACAAAGAATTTGTTCCTCCACTTGATGTGCAGTATGATACCATTGACGCCTCTCCAGAATTAATCAGATAATTGTGTGGCCGCACCCAAAGGGTAATGCAAGATGATTTTTGATTACATTTGGTATATCTGTATTAAGTTCTATAACGAGAATCTAAATGGTTAAACTATATGGAATGAGTTAGGATCCATATCCATGGTTTAACGGTATTTGAACAAAAAGATGATTATAGCAAGAGATACATAACCATGCTACTGAGAATGTTTTTAAAACTTGATCTTAGACATTTCTAGTTTTAAAAACGAATGTGAGTGTTGCTAGACGTTTCCGTCGTTAGTATTTGGGCAGTCTGCTACTGCAACTCCCAAGTGGGAGCTGTTGGATTATGGTAGTTGGACTAGCACTAATACGACTAAAAATGTGTGAGCCTATTGGGGGCACACACGTTAAGACACGAAGAGTACGTTTATTATGTATTTGATATATATAACTCATTTATATTTATTAAATATATAATATGTTTCACGAAATATATTTAAACGGTCGTTAGTTTCCGTTGGACGCTTAACTAACTTTATAAATCCGTTAAATAAATAAAAAGAGAAGGGCTTAAAATGTTGAAATGGAAACCCTTGTCCTCCTCCTAAATGTGGCAGATTTTGGAGAATTCTAGAAAGGAATTTGTGTGCAAATTATAGTGATAATGATGAGTGTTTAGGATAAGATGGAAGAGTTGTGATAAGCTTAAGACTTGAATATTATCTTCAAGGTTTTAAAGTTTATCTACAACTAGGGTTGAGGTGATATATAAACACCTCATACCTTCTCCTTATTGTCTGGTCCGATCCCACACCAAAATCCATGGCACAAACCCTAATGCTAATATCATATGCATGAAAAACAATTCGTAGGTGATTCTAACGTCACATACAATTCTTATATATATGCATGCAATATTATGATTCCATGCTAAGTATATATATTTGTTTGCTTGTGTCTAACTGTTGACAAATCAATAAGATATCATGCAATGCATTAATACTCATTCTCTTTTGATACTGACCATCGGCAGAAAAGAAATCCCAAAAGGGATTTACTTGTTTTGTTCGATCCAAACCAAAAGACAAGAACAATGTGCTTCATTGTTTTTTATACGTGAAGCAACGACTAGCATCGCGACGTGCTTGTTTGACGTGTTGTGTGAGCAACCGTAGAGGTGGAAATTTATCCACTTTGTTTCATTACATTTGCAGTTGATCTTCAAGGGTTAGTTTTCTATATTACCCTTTTATTTATTTATTGTGTGTTAATCGTATGCACCATACTTGATCCATATCCGCTGCGTACTCGTGGTTGTTAATGGTTAACTGATTATAAAATCCCAACACGTCCGACGTGGCACCAATTCTGAAAGACTTTTTAGTCAAAGTTTGAAGAGTGTTTCCCGGGGATAACTTGGTTAAAATTTGACAAAAAATTCAACAAAAATCTTGGCGGCAATTTTTCCCGCTCACTTTTCCCGGGCGACATGTCGCCCGGGAAAGGTTTTATTAAAAAAATAATTCACGTGAATGTTTAAGCGGTGTGATTAATGTTAATTAACGTGTGTTAACTTATTCCGGGCGACATGTCGCCCGGGAAAAGTGTTGACTTTGTTTGACTGGGGTTAGTGTTTATTTTGGTTACGCGTGATGACGTGTCTAGACGAATCCCCTGCGAAATGTCGCCCGAGAAAGGTTTTATTAAAAAAATTAATTCAGCTTTTAAATCATTATTATTTATAAAATATATTTTATATAATTATATATTTTATAAATAATAATTCATAAAGATACTTATAAAATATATAATTATTATTTAAAATTATTTTTTATAAAATATAAAAATACAAAAAAAACATTTCGGTTTCTTGTGTGGTTTTAAAATATGCGTTTAACATTTTCGACTTGTTTTGATGTGGTTTTATGATGCACATTCGTCAAGTAACACAAAAACAAACATTCATTTAGTTAAATATTATACGAACCACTTGTAGTAACACAAACGGCTTACAAATAGACACTTAAACATATTAGAACGATAATCATACGAGACTTACAAACCGACGCTTAAAGCATACAAATTACGTTCCAAATGACAAACTACTCCAAATCAAGTTTTCCCATGTTATTGTAAACTTCGTGAAATAGTGCGGCTGAATTTACTGTGTGTTGTTCCGGATGCATATACATATCCACCGTTGCCTCGAGTACCGTTATCTTATCAAGCAAGTGCTTGCAGTTTGAGCACTCTGCATTTCTTGAAGTTCCCGGAGAATAGCTTTGAGGTGTTAAAGCTCCTAGAGAATAGCGTGGAGGTGTTGAAGATCCTGGAGAATAAATTGGAGTCAATGAAGATCCTGAAGAATAAATTGGAGTCGTTGAAGCTCTAGGAGAACCAACCAGTAGGCGGACTCGTTCCTCTTTTCATAAAAAAATTTACATCCGAAAGTGTTTTCGCGAGGCTGTTAAAGAGTAAAGATAATAAGTTTTAACAACTAATCACATTATTTATATATTACACAAAAAAGCATGTGATTGTTCACCTTTGATCGTGAACATGCATAGTATAGTTTACCATGAGTTTTAGGTTTATACGATTCTCGCAGAACTACATCTCCGGCTCCACAAGGACACGCAAAAGCTTCATATGGCACCATCTTCACAATAATAACAGTGTGATATGTTTGTGGTTGTGATGGTAAGAATGTGTGTGATCTGTTGGTAATTGTGAGGATGCTATCTCTTTTTATGGTAAAAAATAGGTTTTTGGAGGGAGTATTTGGCGGGAGTATTTGGAAGGATGTTTTGGTGGGAGTTTTTTTGCGGGAGTATAGGGCTACAGGAGGAATTGGTCGAAATTTTGGATCAAGATCGCGTGTGGGAGTTGGTTCATTTTCGTTCTTTGACAAAATCAAGCCCAAAAGGTATGAGATCGTAGAGAATCATCGCGAAGAGGAAGATCAAGAAGGAAATAGTTCACCGAAGATTGAGACACTTACTTACCATGTTCTAGCTACTTATGGGTGAGTTCAAAGTAGTTTTGCTACCTTTGATATGACTATCATTGTTATAATGAAATAACATCTCGACTCATCCGTTGAACATCTAATGTACAACGATAACATATCGACTCATCCGTTGAACATCTAATGTACAACGATAACATATCGACTCATCCGTTGGACATCTAATGTACAACGATAACATATCGACACATCCGACTCGTCCGTTTAACATCCAATGTACAACGATACCGTATCGACTCATCCGTTGAACATCTAATGTACAACGATAACACATCGACTCCTCTGTTGAACATCTAATGTATAACGATAACACATCGACTCGTCCGTTTAACATCTAATATACAACGATACCGTATCGACCTCTTCCGGTGAACATACTAATGTACAACGATAACATAATCGACTCGTCCGTTTAAACACAGCCAATGTACAACCTAAAACCCGTATCGACTCATCTGAACATCTAATGTACCAACCCGAATAAAAAACAACCATTGACTCCTCCGTTGAACATCTAATGTATAACAATAACACATCGACTCGTCCGTTTAACATCTAATGTAAAACGATAATACATCAACTCGTCCGTTTAACATCAAATATACAACGATACCGTATCGACTCATCCGTTGAACATCCAATGTAAAACGATAACATATCGACTCATCCGTTGAACATCTAATGCACCACGATAACACATCGACTCGTACGTTTAATATCTAATGTACAACGATACCGTATCGACTCGTCCGTTGAACATCTAATGTACAACGATACCATATCGACTCGTCCGTTAAACATCTAATGTACAACGATAACACATCGACTCCTCCGTTGAACATCTAATGTACAACGATAACACATCGACTCCTCCGTTGAACATCTAATGTACAACGATAACACATCGACTCCTTCGTTGAACATCTAATGTACAACGATAACATATCGACTCGTCCGTTTAACATCTAATGTACAACAATACCGTATCGACTCCTCCGTTGAACATCTAATGTACAACGATACCATATCGACTCGTCCGTTAAACATCCAATGTAACACGATAACATATTTACTCATCCGTTAAACATCTAATGTACAACGGTAACACATCGACTCCTCCGTTGAACATCTAATGTACAACGATAACACATCGACTCGTCCCCGTTAACAGTCTACATGTACAACAATTATAAAATAAAACACCTCGACTCATCCATTTAACATATAATGTACAACGGTGTCGTATCGACTCCTCCGTTTAACATCTAATGTACAACGATACCATATCGACTCCTCCGTTGAACATCCAATGTAACACGATAACATATCGACTCATCTGTTGAACATCTAATGTACAACGATAACACATCGATTCCTCCGTTGAACATCTAATGTACAACGATAACACATCGACTCGTCCGTTTAATAGCTAATGTACAACGATAACACATCGACTCGTCCGTTTAACATCTAATGTACAACGATACCGTATCGAATCATCCGTTGAACATCTAATGTACAACGATAACACATCGACTCACTTAAAAACATTAATGCACAACGATAACCGTATCGACACCTCCGTTGAACATCTAATGTACCTACGATAACACATACGACTCCAACCCGTTCTAACATCTAATGTACAACGATAACACATCGACTCGTCCGTTTAACATCTAATGTACAACGTTAACACATCGACTCGTCCGTTTAACATCTAATGTACAACGATACTGTATCGACTCATCCGTTGAACATCTAATGTACACGACTTATCCGTTGGACATCTAATGTGTAACGATAACATATCGACTCATCCGTTGAACAACTAATGTACAACGATAACATACCGACTTATCTGTTGAACATCTAAATATTTAATTAATAAAATATTTTTTAAAAAATAATTATAAAATTATAAAAAAATAATTATATACGAACTGACCGGAACGAACCGAGAAACCGGACCGACCCGGCCGAAACGAACCTATTATATATTTTATAAAAAATAATTGTAAATAATAATTATAAATAATAATTTTAAATAATAATTATATATTTTATAAGTATCTTTATAAATTATTATTAATAAAATATATAATTATAAAATATATTTTATAAACTATAATGATTTAAAAGTTGAAATAAATTTTTTGATAAAATCTTTCCCGGGCGACATGTCGCCCGGGATACTCTGCTAAACGACAAAGTTCTTAGGCACGAAAATTTTCATTATGGCGCCATTTGCACTAAACGACAAATTCTAAAACCTTTCCCGGGCGACATGTCGCCCGGGATTGTCGCTGGGGAAAAAACGTACCAAAAACAGATCTGGTACCAAACATTAGACCAAAAAACTTATACCAAAAAAATTAACCACCATCGGCGATTGTCAAAAACCCATCACCACCGCCACTCCCCATCACCACTGCCACTCCCCATCACCACCACATAACCAACCACCACCACCAGTCACCACCGAACCCACCACACACGAGCACACGAGCACAGCCGAGACCTCCTCCTCCTCTATAAGTTTAATTCTTCCTCTTTTAATCCTCTAAATGATGATTCTTAAACCCTTTAAATAGTAGCAGCCAACTCAATTGATTTTGTTTATTAAAGGTTTGATTTTATTTTTTAATTTTGTTAATAAGGTTTGATTTTATTTTTTTGATTTTGTTTAGTGATAAGTTATTGTTATGACCGAGTCCACAGCCGAGACCGAGTCACAGCCGAGACCGAGTCACAACCGAGATCGAGACCGAAGGTATGCTTTATATTTTTTTTCCTTTTGGTATCCCCGGGGACATGTCGTCGGGGAATGTAAAAAGTTATTAATTTGTGTTAAACGCAAATCCAAACACTCCTTGACACTGTAAAACGCACATCCAAACACTCCTTATGCTGCCAAAATGATGAGAATAAGCTACATAAGCTGTTTAAGAACAGCTTATGCTGATAAGCTGTTGTTAAACAGCTTATCAGCATAAGTTTTTCTTAAACAGCTTATTTGATATATTTATGTTTTTGTATTTGATATAAATGGATATGCGTTTGGTATTTGTTTTATTGAACCGTTTAGGAATGTTTTAGGATTTTAGTGATTAAATTCGGAAAATTCCCGTCTGAATTTAATCATCCTATAGAAAACCCGTCCGAAATTAATTTATTAGAAATTAATTTCGGAAAGTCCCCTGTTTGGGACTGCTTTTTGAATGTTTTGTCTCATTTAGGATATGAATGCGTATAATTGGTTTACTATTTGAGATGATTTCGACAGTGTTTCTCCTTTACTCCTACGAATATGTCTTTAAACACATATTTGGGGAGTTGAGGGGAAATGCTGCCGAAATTTTCTCAAATAGTAAATCGGTTATACGCATTCATATATGAGACGAATCATTCAAAGAGTGGGTTAGGATTGCCTTCCATAGTTGCACTAGGTGAACAAAACATCTCGTATTCCTCGTTTGAATGTGTTTAATTAAGTTGCATATAATAACTAATTGTATCGTTAAAACGCAGTTATGGTAATTGATAAGAGTTGGACAAGTTTAGGGAAACATGAAAAAGCATTTTATACCGGTCTTAAGAAATTCGTCGATGATTGCAAGCCGTTAGTGGATAGTGCCGGGAATATAAGATGTCCATGCAAGTCTTGTCGTCTAGTATTGTGGGTATCCATCAAACACCTTTCAGACCACATTTCGAAGTATGGGTTTGACCCAAGTTATAAAACATGGATTCACCACGGTGAACCGGATCTTCCTCCGCCACCACCAGTAATAGATAACACAAGACAACCTCAGATGAGTGACATGACAGCGTGCCTTAATGATCTTAGCTATATTCCTCTGAATAATGAACAAAATGAGCCAACTCAAGGAGATATTGGTGAGACAAGTAACGACCCGACTCAAGCTAAACGTAACGAGTTCGAAGAGTTATATGCCAGTGCCAACGAGGAGCTGTACCCCGGTTGTGACCATGTGACTCGATTAGACTTTATGGCAAAGTTTACCTATTTTAAGGTTAAAGGTAAATTGAACTGATTCTATATTCAATGAAATACTAGAGTTTTTCCAACATGTATTTCCTATCACGAAATAAAAAAAGAAAGGATACAAGCTCCCACCGTCATACTATGCAATAAAGAAGACATTTAAAACGATCGGGTTAGGGTACGAGTCGATACATGCTTGTGTAAACGATTGCTTCTTATTTCGGGGCGACAATAACAAAGATTTGCATTTCTGTCGGTGTGCTTAAACGTGTGATGGAATGACAGTAACACACCGGGATGAATGTTCCTAAGATGGTGTTGCTTACTTTCCGATCATTCCTAGACTCAACGTTTGTACAAGTCTAGTCACACTGCAAAGGAAATGACTTGGCATGCTACTGGAAAGTGTACGGAGCCCGGTAAGATGCAACACCCGGTTGATGGTAGAGCATGGAAGAACTTTGACACCAAGTATCCTAATTTTGCAAAAGAACCAAGAAATGTTCGATTAGGGTTGGCTGCTAATTGATTTAATCCGTTCGGCAACCTTAGTCAGGCTTACAGCATGTGGCCGGTGATATTGACAACATACAATCTGCCTCCGTGGTTATGTATGAAAGAGAGTGTTTTCAATTAATCCATCTAGGGTTTCGTCCCAAAATATCTAGACACCAGCAAATTCCAAACACCACCCATATCCGTCCAATAAATAGTAGAAAAAGGATACGAGAAACCCTTGATCAGATCCCATGTATGAATAAAAACAAACGATCAACACCACACAAGGTGATCGTTTAGGAACCAACTAACAATAAAAACCCTAAAAACAATTTTAGGGTTAGTACGCGTGAAACCCTAATAGTAGAAAGTGTCTTGATTTTAACAGCAGCTGAAATAAGCCGCGCATCCAAATCGAATCCTCAAGATAAAAGATTCGAAAACATGATTAGATAAATTAATCAACCAGATCAATCAATCCAAATCCCTAAAAAAATATGTGTTAGGGTTCCAAATAGCAACAAGACCCGTGACTACCCAAGTACAATCAAACCCCATGACAAGGATTGATGATACGACCAATCACCCATACGAACCAAACAAAGGGTGTCAATGGACAAACCATTATGACCGTAATCCCATCAAATCCATAAGAAAACTCAAAATGTAATTGTTTAAAACCCTAAAAACGATCATAGATGATAGATCTAGGAGTAATGAACAAGAAGAGTCGAGTTATTTGGAATGAACGGTTAGGGATTTAATGGCGGCCGGAAATATCCTTTTTCTCTCCCAAGGGGAAAGAAAAAACCCTTGAGCGGTCCTTTGTAGGGTAGGATCATCTTGTTAATGGTATGAATGAAGTTTCCCCATCTTACGCTCATAAGCTTAGCCCTACGTCTTTGACAAAGGCTAACCTTTGGAAACTTGATGCTGATGTTCCTAATGATGCCGATTATGATATTTGGCTACCTTTGGCTTCGGTTCATGAGGTAAGTGATAGAATGAAAATTTACTTTATGGTTACTTTATTAGTAAAAGGCTTGCTTTTCCAGTCGTGGAATGGTTTGTTAGTAATAATTGGGAAAAATATGGCTTAAAGAAAGTAACGTTGGTGAAAAGTTTTTTCTTTTTCTGATTCTCATCCAATGAGGTTGTTGATTCGGTACTTAGAGATGGTCCATGAATGATTTGTGGAGTCCTTATATTTCTTAATAAATGGTCTCCTTCAGTGAGTCTCCTTAAGGAAGAATGTCTCGTGTTCCCATTTGGGTGAAGTTTTGCATGATGTCCCAATGGTTGCGTATACATCAGATGGGTTAAGCTTGATCGCCTCGAAAATTGGTACTCCAATGATGCTTGACTCATATACGAGTTCCATGTGTTTGGAATCACGAGGTAGGAGCAGTTATGCAAGAATACTGATTGAAATTGATGCTCGTAATGATTTATGTGATATTATGGTTATGGCTTCTTTTTGGGTAAAGGGTTTCCCCAGTAAATGTATTACTCTAAAAAAATGATTCAGTACAAAGGATGTGGGTGAATCTCACATCTCAGCCCGATACATAGGCAAAAAGCGAACATAACAAGCACAACTATCCATAGGACGATACTACTAAAACTAGATGACAATTGACTCAACAAACATCAAAAAATCTATTTCTTCTTCATGCCACGGACCATGATATCAAGATCATTACAAATAGACTGAAGGTTTTCTGACATATCATGGTTCTCATACATATCGTCATCATAAGGGTCATAATCATCATTATCCAGATATGAATCCCTCCATTGTTCCAACAAGCTATTAGTACCATAACCTTTATCACTCCTATCTTTACCATTTTTTGAAAGCCTTAAGTTAGCAGTTTCATCAAAAACCACTTCTACTTCACTATCACTATCCACAATACCCGTAGGAACAAGCGAGTTCCCGTCATCATCTACAAACCTAAGTTTACCTTTACGAATTTGTCGTTCTATTTTATCGACTTTCTCAACAATAGGAGTATTACTAGAACTAACATTAATGGTTCCCTTATCAGCCGAGTTTGAGATCCCTCCTTTCGTACCCAACTCCACATCATTTGAATGACTTGAATAATGCGACCTTGCATATAGATGGTCAATCAACGGAGGTTGACGCACCGCTAGATATCATTGATCTTGACGAAGACGATGATATTATTGATGATGAAGATGCCCTTCCTCATGATTTAGCAGATTCTGATGATGAAGACCTCGTCAATGTTGAGGATGATGATGGTGTAGAAGTTGTTTATTCTAGTGAAGAAGAAGATTGATCTTGAGTTGTAACTTGCAAAAGACACTTATATATTTCAATGAATGAATGAAATTGTTGTGGATTGTTTAAATGTGTATATTTATTTGGATATGTATGTATTTGGATGTGTGCATGCTTTAATTATTTTGTTCATGAATTTCTATATGTTATCCTAATTGTACTTGTACAGATGTCAGCGGATGTTGCACGGGGCCACGGCGGTGACGGTGGCGGTGATGATCGTCCCCCTTCACACCATATACCTACCGGTTGCGGGGGTTGCTTCGCTAACCGAGGTAAGAATTTCTGGATTATTGTAATACAAGCCTAAATTTGATACATTGAATTTGCTTGCCTTGAATTTTTATGACTTTATCACTCACTTGATTTTGCAGGCAAAGGCACCCGTAAAGCCAATTTGGGTGGAAGGAAAGCGGGCCGACTACATACCCGCCAGGAGACCCGGAACCTCGGGTTAAAGAAGATCACCGATGATAAAGGCCCCGTCCCGATATCCGATTTTGAGTGGGACGAACAAAAAAACCATAATGCTCCTTTTTTTTACTTTTCATTTTTTCCCCCCATTACGGTGACCATGCATCTCATTGGTTCTAACTCCTTGGGGAGCTTATCTGGGGAATGCCTTTGTACTACCCATCTTGGCAGATAAGGTCCAAGCGGGTGCGAAAGGCGGCGATCTGACAAAAATGGGGTCGCTTTTTGAGTCTGTTATTTCATTATCCTTTTATGATTATTTCATTATCGTGTTCATTTTATTTTTATTTGTATATTTAATCTAATTCGTTTATTTATTTTATATCATATTAAATAAAATATACAAATTTAGATAAATATATATATTATATCTCTAACTCTGTCTTTTTTTTGTTGTATATGATTGCGAGACCCAGTTTGACTTGACACCTCATATGCCATTCCACAGAGCTGGGCAGATATTAATGCTGGCATCCAGCAGCATCTCCAAAAGCTGTACAATACCAACAAGGCTTCTCTCAAGGCAGCGCATTGGGTTATAAACCCCGAGACCGGGACTTATGATGTGGAGACGATCAGACAGGGACGTCCCGAGAGCATTACCCTGGCAGATTGGGATGCCCAGATTGCATTTTGGAATGATCCCAGGAACCAAGCTCGAGCCGCTCAAAATCGCCAAAACCGAGCAAAGAGCACGGTCGTTTGCCGGCAGGGATCCCGATCACTTGCTCGCCTTCGAGATGAGATGGTAATAAACATTATAATTATTTTACATACATATATACATATATATCTGATTATATGCTTTAGTGTGTTGTGATTTGTCATTTTTAATTTGTTTCATCTTATATACATGTGTATGTACAGATGGCGAGCTCAGAGACTCGAGAGTACCCGTCGCTGATCCACACCTTCTTCATGACACACACTGTTAACGGGGTATTCACGCGGGATGATGACCGAGCTATATACGTAAGTTTTGTTTCAAAATACCCACTTTAATAATTTGTCTATAAATAATGTAGCAACCCGACTGATATATTAACTATCTTGTATTTTTGTCACTACATAGGAGGAGATGTTGAGGCTGCAGGCTCTAGGCTCCAACACCCCGTCGGGTGTGCCCTACACTGATGAAGAGATCAATGCCCTGGCTCGAAAGGGTAAGCAGCGGGGGCACCTTCCCGGTGTTGGTAGGGTATTGCCAGGAGGTGCCACAGATGTCCTCATTCCGGCCCCTCCGCCCCCGCCTCAATGCACGCACAACTCAGGCGATGTCAAAAAACTCAAAAAGAAGAACAAGTACCTAACAAAACAGGTGAACTTGATGATGAAGCCTTTTAGAAGTGACGAAAAGTTTTCACAGATGCTTAACCAGTATGAGTCAACACCTGAGTTCGACAGCGGGAGTGGCGGGTGCGAGGATGATGAGATGGCCGACGATGAGGACGGCGACGAGGATGAGGAGGACGAGGAGGATGGCAATAGTTAGAGATGTTATATATGGGTTAGTATGCAATTTTGTTTCTTTACGTTGATCTTGGCGACCCTTATGTAAACATTTGTTTCCCTATCTAGTTGAATATTGACTTGTATCTTGCGGATAATGCAAGGTTTGTGACTAGGAAGCCCCGATTTGTAGACTATATTGTATTTATTAGGATTTTGAATTATTTAGCTTTATTAGATCAAATGCGTTGATCCGTTATATTGTATTGCGTTTTGGTACAAGTTGTGATGTATTTGGATATAGTCTATATTGGTTTATACAGGTTTGATGTTTGACAGATTTTTTCCGGAAAAATTCCGGAAAAAAATCTGGAAATTGCTTGCACTAAAAAAAATGCAGACCTATCCTGAGCGACATGTTGCCCGGAAAAATCAAAACAAAAAAAATTAAATATGAATCCCTAGCGACATGTCGCCTGGGAAAATCAAAACAAAAAAATGAATTATCCATCACGGGCGACATATCGCCCGAGTTAACTGACATCAAACGACAAAAACGTGATTTTGAGTTGACAAGTCAACGTATGTGAAAGTTTTCCCGGGCGACATGTCACCCGGGATAATCGACAATTAATTAATTAATCAATAATAAGGGCTAATTAATTTTTTTAATAAAGAACTTTCCCTGGCGGCCTGTCGCCCGGGAAAGTGATCCACCGGGAAGGCGTAGATTTATCGCTGGAGATAATGGTAAATGATGTAGTGTCAAGTGGCAAGCATGTTATAGTTAAGTAGAGAAATTAGGAATCCAACGTACCATACACTACACGTTGTGCATTTAAGGTTGAGGCCTACGATAATTCCACCAATATGTTAAATTCCACACGTCAATTAAGTTGAAGTCGATGTCAAGTGGCAACGACCACATCACATGTGTGTTTCACAAAAGAAAAACGCACTGCAATTGTTAAATGCGACGAGATAACTAGTTTTCGTAGCAAAGAAAAGGACACTCATTTCAATCACAAATAGTTGATTTCTATATTCTTTAGCAAACAAGGTACATTAAGGATGATAATGATCTGTAAAATTTCTTTGTTCAAAATTCAAATACTCCTATTATATTGTGACTAAGTTCGTTTCAGCTAGATACGCACCCATGCATGCATGCCTGCATGAACGTATACTCAGGGACGGAACTTGACAAGTATTATTGGAGGGGCCAAACAAATATAACTATAATAAATAGTTTCATAAAGAAGGAAAAGTCTTTGCTTACTATTTATTTCAAATCTTTTTGACAATTGATAATAAGGGTAATTGATTACAACCGATACATTTGATTAAAAACATAAAAAAAAACCAATAGTTTTATTCCATTGTCTATATATCTTTTTGACAATTTTACTTCTTTTAAATCAGAAGCTTAGATTATACTTGGAACTTTGATTAGGAAAGAAAACCCCAAAATGTTTCTCCGATTCTTCTCCTGGTTTCTGATCTTCATCAAACATCGCAAACAAATACGTTTCTATGGATCTTCTCTTCACATGTGCAATCAGATTTCTGTAATAAGTTCCCGCGTTTTCCATTGTTGCTCCATTACCTCCCGCACTTGGCCATCCACTCTCGGACACTACTATTGGCACATCAGCTCCACCAAGACGCCGTTGAGCAGCTAAATGAGCATCATACATCGCATCAAAAAGATTTTTGTATTGGTCACCAGTATCCGGTTTGGTGAACAACGCATATGAGAGTTCTATGTCGTTAGGTGCCCCAATATAAGCAAAGTACGGGTAGATATTGGCAAGCATGGGTGAATTATTTTCCTTAAGGAATCTTATTATTGGCTCGATATACCCGACCACATTGTCCCTAAATGCGCCTTCACTTGGAGGATAGGATGTTTGTAACTGCCCCGTGTAAGTTGCGGTTGAAACCTTGATTTGGCGGCCAGCGTCATTAATGGCTTTTTGGACATTCTGCATCGCGGGAAGTACGTAACGTAGGAACTCGGCACTAACTTCATTTCCAACAGAAATGTACCGAAATTTGACATCTGGGTAATTTAGGATGTTGTCTCGGACCCAACCGGCTGCAGCATTTTGGTCAGCGAGGGCCTCGAGAGAACTATTTGGAACATCGAGAATGAAATCAATATTTGTTCCACTGAGTGCTTGAAGAGCAGCTGGATTTGGACCATACATTCGCATCCTGTTTATCCCGTTCCTTTGGTAAAGGTTTACCACATCCTGCTCAGATGGCAAACCGTTACCAATCTGCCCATAGCATACACCTACAGACTGTGCATCTGTTTTGAAAGAAATAAGAAAACAAATTATTACTGTAATATATTTGTTGCACCTTTTTATAACATGTTTACAAAATGATTATAACTAAAGAAACGAAAATATGAAAAGACAAAATTTCAGAAAAAAAGTTCAAAATCTATTACGAACCTGTGAATATGAGAAGCTTTAGAATGAGGATGGAGAGCAATAGGAGGTTTGATGCCATGAGATCAGTTTGTATATTTTGCTTTTGATATCAAACCATATATATACTACTTCCGCAGAGGTTTAACGTCAAGAATCCGATTAAACACCAATGCATAGTTTCCACAGAATAATTTTCAAAAGCTGTCCCACAAATTTTTTCTTTCTCAATCAACTCCATTAAGGTGTATATTTTAGTGGGAGAATTACAAAATCTGAGACGAAAAGGGCTGTATGTGACACAGAACGGAAGCGTGCTATAAACCCTAACTAGGGTTCAAGACGAAATACCAAGATAATAAAGACTAAAAGTTTTGAATTTTATTGATAACTGAATAATGAATGACTAAACAATTAACCCAAGCCCTATATTTATAGCAGAACTAAACCTAAGGAAAAAGATAACTAGGATTCTCTAGAATCAACAAAATAAAAGTCAATAATAAAAATATGAAACCATATTTTTATTATTAATAAAAGTCAATAATCAAAATATGGAAACCATATTTTGTTATCTTGCCACGCTCTAGTTGCTCCATATATTCCTCGGCAAGCTCATTAATCGTGTCTTCATCATTCCCCCTCTCTTTAGAAGAACTCGTCCTCGGGTGCTTACCCTTATTCACGTCCTCGGAGTGAAACTCATAAATATCCGACACATTAAAAGTCTTCGAAATACTCATAGTATTTGGCAAGTCCACTACATAAGCATTGTCATTAATCTTTCGAAGTATTTTGTACGGACTGTATTTCTTTGGCTCTAGCTTGCTATAAGTTCCAATCGGAAAACGTTCTTTGCGAAGAAACACCATTACCTCATCTCCTACTTGGAACAACTTCTTGAGGGGAGGGGTGGGAAGTAATAGATATTGAACAAGGAACGGAGTGGATTCCAAGTTGTGGTTCCTCACAAAGACAACAGTGAGATCGTGTTAGTGTGAATGAGGAGGACACGAGTTCTATAGCTGCAAAGATTCGTGATATGGAACGTAGAATGCTTGAAGGTAAACTCGTGTTATCAGCTTTAAATCCTTTGAATGCCAATGGTTAATCTACGGGAATGGAATCGTTTTCATGCTTGTCAGACACGTTTGGTACCCTTAATACATCCATCAAAGTGGCTACTGTTGGTCACAACGATATTCCATCGAATAAATGGGAGGATGGTTCGCTTAATGTGATTGAGAGTGATATCGAATGGTATGGGGCCTTGTTGATCTTCTAAATTGGTAACCAAGTAAGAAAGTTGTTAACTTTCGTACCTTAATCGCCCCGGCTGGTAACGGGGTCCATGTTGTCATATTCTTAAAAGGGTTAAGTCCATTAATTAGAAACGTACTTTCTCAAATTTACACATCTAGTAAACACATTTGTTTTATTACCAATCTAGTCATTCAAACTTGTTATTTTGAAACAATTATACTAATATGACCGGATACAATTCCACATCAATAAATATAATACACGTCATTTTATATACATACTTTTCTTATTTTCCATGTAGACCCGCATTGAAATGACTAAATTATCCTTTGTGTTATTCTTTGTCTTCTTCTTTTGTTTTTGTCTTCTTCAATGCCAGATATAACATCATCATCTTATAAACATCATTTGCTTTTTAACAAACACAACATCTTCATCTCATCTAGACACCTACTGCAACTGATGCCACCATCGCCGGAAAATGCCATCGTCAACACCAGCGAAACCACCACCACATTCAAGAACGTTACATGATCTGAAGATCCACATCCCGGAAAATGTCACATATAAGCATGTTACAGTGCCATCATCACCGGAAAATGCCATCGTCAATCGCACATTCAACCTTTGAATCAAAGATCCACATCCCGACCAACCCTTTTTCATTTTAATAAAGGGTCCTACACCCTAATTCATTTCCACCAAACCAATAACCCCTTACACTAAAATACCGTAACTGAATATCATCGTTTTTCAGCTCGTCTATTAGTGCTGCCATCGGATACAACGGCTCGTCCCCCATCGACGTTGCAAGTCACAAAAATACTGCAGTTTAGAAATAGAGATTAATTTGATGGGTATAAAATGAAATCTATGAGATCTAAAACCAACCCAAAAAAACAATGAATCCAGAAAATAAATATAAAATATATGATTTAAGATGTTGATTATAATATTAAGATGAAATAATAGAAAATAAGATATAGCAGGTGGATTTGAATCTTACCGAGGTGATAAATAAAACCATGTACACTATACATGTTTGTAATGTAAATAAGGACCAGTCAGCATATGTTATCAGCTTTCAAATCCTAGTCACAAGAAAAAAGAAAATAAAAAATGACGTGTCAGTCATTTTTAATTTTCAGTCGGTAACATGGCGACATATTTACTATAACGTCATAAATTTGAAAGTTTTAGTTACTAGATTGGTAATAAAACAAGTATGTTTACTAGATGTGTAAATCTTAGAAGTACGTTTCTAATTAATGGACTTAATCCTCCATAAAATCAGTCCTAGGGTTCAAGGAGCGTTTCAAGAATTCAATTTATGAGTTGCGTATCCAGTGATTTTTGATAACTATGTTAAGAAAAAACGGTATCAAAAT